>VXCM01003942.1:0-48699 GCA_014773175.1 Lucifuga dentata
TATGGGTCCCAGCTCATGTTGGCATAAAAGGAAATGAAATCACAGATAAACTAGCTAAACAAGCTAAAGGGAAACAGTGTGCGGATATAAATATAAAGTACAGTAAATCAGAAATGAAAAACATAATTAAACAGTCAATTAATCAAAGATGGCAAAAACAGTGGGATGAGGAAAGAAGAGGACGGTGGTATTACAATATTCAAAGATCAGTAGGGAAAATGACATCAGCAGGTAGAAATCGAAGAGATGAAACAATCATTTTGAGGTTGAGATTTGGACACACAGAGTTGAATGTTTCACTTTTTAAAATAGGACAACATAACTCAGGAAGATGTAGTTATTGCAATGTAGATGAAACAATAGAACGTGTAATGACAGAATGTCCACAGTATACAGAGGAGAGAATGGAGCTGATGAACAGTCTAAAAGAGAGAAAGGTAAAATTTAATCTGAAAGATATGTTACAACAAAGCTCAGGGGCTTTATGTTATTCTTTTTTGTTTCATTATTTAAGGAGAACAGGGTTAAGTGTTAGAATATGAGATTATTATTGTGTTTTGTCTTTTTTTTCTTTTTTTGTTTTGTTTTGTTAAAGAAATAATTGAATCCAGATCCACACTCCTCACCAGTTGGTGGCGGTAATGCACCAATTTGTTGTTTGCCAACCGCCATAAAATTTTACAGAAGAAGAAAAGAGTCACCAAGACACACTAGTGCTGAAAATGGGGCTTTGCATTTTTTGTGAATTAATTTAAAAAATGACATTTTCAGCAGTAATAGCTATTGGCATTGATATTAATGCCTTGGCTATATATTTTCAGCAATTTATATTCCCATAAAACTATAAATTTCTATCTACAATATTTTTTTCATGCAGCCAGCTGATCTCTGTCTCTCCCTTTGTTTCCCCCCTCAGTCTTCGTCACCAGTTTCAAAGTGAGGACTCCTCCCTGGTGTCCATCAGCCACAACCAAAACTCTAATGGCAGCACAAATGTTATCTTCAAGGCAATGTATTCCTTCAAACACCTTCTAGCCAATCACGTTTACGCAGTATTGTTTATGTCACACAAAAAGGTATGGATACTCAGCCAATCCAGCTATAGCTCACTGTCTTCCCCATACCAGCTGCTGATTGGACTTGTGTTTAGAAATAGAATGACTAGACTGGTAACACAAAGCATTTCAGATGTGTACAAAAAAATGTGAGCACTGCTAGCACTGAAAATCAGGTTATATGTTCAACGGACACTGCTGTGATTCAAAAGCGTCAAGTAGCCGGTTTTGTGTGTCAATTCAGGTACTTTTATGCAAATCCTGTTCAACTTTTTTATACCAATCTAGTTATTCTATATGTCCATGAATTTGCTGTGATTCTATTGTACCAGCAGGGGAATCGCATCACAGGCGAAGTAGCTGATTGTCATATTGGTATTTATATTGGTTTCTGTTCTTTGTTTTATTTGTTTTTTGTTTTTTTTGTATTCAGGTAAACTCTGACATTTGTAATTCCTGTCTGTATACTCTGAGGGTGCTATTCCAATCTTATTTATTCTGACTTGGATACTTAAAATATTTTACCAGCCTAGAAGTACACCATATCGGCCTTGTCAACTGTTTTTAGAGGAGAGGACAAAACACACACAAACAACATTTTCTGTAAGTATTTTCAAAAAAAAAAGTAATTTAAAAATTCAGTTTCTCTAAAGTACGGGTTTATTGAGGACTAATATAGTTTCATTCTTAATCGGAAATCAGTACGTAGATGGAGAATTAGGATTTCTCAGATTTTCTCAAGCTGAACTGTTTTTTGGAGTGGTAATAATACGCCCAGAAGAAAAAAAATATTCATTTTTATTTTTGGAATGGGAGTACTTTGCCAGTTTTATACCTCTTTTTTGTTGCTATATTCTTGTTTCTACATTACAGAGAAAATAAATAATTGTAAATTGTGAATTAATTTATAAAATAAACACTGCTGTGCATAGGCGGGGTATGGGGGACGGATAATCACCCTTGTTGTTTGATTTGGCCAAGTGCCACTCTCAGACTGAAAAGGATAAATAAATAAATAATGTCCGAAGGGACACAGTATCATCGAATGTAAAAGCGAGGGAAAGAAGCAAACAAATGACCAGGCTACAGGGCACCTTAGTGTCTTAATTTTGCTGCAAACATCAATCCTGAGGAGAAACATTCACTGAGTTCTGTGCATTGCCGTGGGGTTTAGCATAAGGTCAGGTTGACATTTTAATGACTTGAAGCTTGACNTTTTTTTTTTTTTTTTTTTTTTTTTTTTTAATCCTACACAGTCCTTCAAAATGTGGTCAAAGCCTCATTTTGTTGTGGCCACATAGTCAAATTTTTTGCTCAGCTGAGTATTTTGTTTCAAGTATTTAAACATAACTAATTTTATCTTTAAACAGTATTGGTAGAACTGAGTAAAAATACTCTCTTCAAATACATCAGTTAGTGTCGCTGAGTTAAATTTCACTTCTGTTTTTTTAGAGCAGCAGATCTTTCCAGCTTATTGGTGTAATTATTATATACTGGACTGTATTCAAAGGCAATAATAATTTGGTTGCATATGGGTGGTATAATTTTAATAATAACAACTGAGATTTAGCTTTTACACTGAATCTTAATCCTGCTCTGTAGAACCCACGCAAAAGATTTCTTTCAGCTCTTTCCCCCAGCCCTTTTAGCCTGTGCGCACCATTTAATGTATATAATGTATTTGTTTTCAGGTTTACAAGACTTATGTAGTTTCATTCTCAATCAAAGATCTAGTTTGTATATGGTCAACTTTGTCCACCTCAGTCACCTGTTTTTGTTGTTGTTACAATACACACAAAAATATCGTGTTTTACTCAACTTTAAAATACTGCAACGGGAATTTCATCCCACTTTTATACCTCTTTTTGTTGTCAGTACCTCTTTTTTTTTTGGATTATAGAGAAAATGAAAAAAAAAATGTAAATTGTGATGTTATTTATACTGTATATTGTTGTTTTCTTATATATTTATTGCATATCAACCATACTTCATTTGAGAAGGGGCTACAAGGTATTTTAACTAGTCATAATGTGTGGATAGGGGAAGTGCAATCAGGGGGTGGTTTAATTATCATGGTGCTAGACCCCTCCTTGCCTCAACGCCCCCTCATTAAACAGCATATAAATGATGTATGAAAATAAGTCACACGATTGATGTATGAAAATAAGTCACGTGATACAACTCAAAGCAACTCGTTGGTGCTTAGAACCATTTCACGACAGTTTACTGGTAACACAAATGGAATGATGTCTTTGTACTGTATCTAACAGATAAACATGAAATCATTTTCAACTTTTTTCCACTGTATGAAATTCATAAACTTGTGACGCATTAGTGGTTTTATGATGAACATTAGCAGTAGTTGTAATTCTTGACACTTTTGCAAAGACTTTTAAGGATGTGACTTTTAATGACATCGAGGTTTTGTTTTGTTTTTTTTTGTTTGTTTGTTTTTATTTTTGTGTGTCCCGTTCTCGTTAGTATCATTTGAAGGATGTAATATTTCTATTTTCCTTCTTGACTTGTTTAATTTATGTTGCACTCATTGTTTCAAAAAGATCTCACAACAGAAGAGAACCTGAGCCGGACCTGTCTTAAATCCCTCTGTGAATTTCTGTGACATATTGTATTGTTGTTCAAGATAATAAAATGTTTTGATAAATGATTTAACAATGCACATTAGTCTTAGTTCTCTTTCCTTACTTCTGTTATCTCTTAATTTGGGTTAGGGTTGGGATGTGAATCCATTGTCCATCCACATGCCAACACTTTTCCCTTGTACTGGACCAAATGTAGTGTAACCATTGCTGATCCTCATATTCTCCATATCTCACCCTTGTGTTTGTGTGGTTTGTGTGGTTTATGTATCTCTGTGTATATGTGGGTGCATGTGGGGTGGGGGGACAGTCAACGATTTGCTTCCACAGCCTAGGCTACTAACTGCTAGACCTTTCCTGGCCTTTGACTGTCCCAGAGGAAGTAGAGGGATTTCACCCCCGGGAATTTGGGTTGGGAATGCCAGTGGGAAGAGATATAACGGAGGGTTGATATAGAGTTGAGTAGAGTGTGAATCCAGTTCTGATGATGTCCCAGGGTATATGGGATCCTTTTTATTATTATTGTAAAACACCTGCCTCAATTAACCCTAACTGCAAATATCCTGGTATGGACTCTATATACTGTAAATTAACATGCAGAAATTTGAAACTATGGCCCTCACATAAATAGTTTGATTAACATGATGCAACAAAGGATTTGCTGCATTAAAATGTCAGGTAATCAGGATGCTTCGCATCCACACAAGCATTTACATGCGTGAGCTGCCCTCTACAGCCATAGTTTTCAGCTGTTGACCACTGAGCGGCTCCACTTGATCAATTTGTTCAAAGGTACCTTAAGAGGAAATAAAGGAGTGACTCATTTTCTTTATATTTTTATGTGCTTATCTTGTTGGATATAAAATCCAAGTCTACAGAGTTAGTGCAAAGATTCCTCCTGAAATGTAGTGGAATGAAAGCAGAAACTATCACAAAATGGAAATACTCAAGCAATGTACAGCACAAGTAGCTCAGAAGTTTACCTAAGTAGAATACTGGAATAAAAATAGCTCCAGCTTTGCATTTAGGCAGAAAATACAGTCATGAATTAATCCCATTAGCTACTTTTTTTCTGGGCCTAAACTATATATTTCCCTTCTAGTTACTATTTTTGTCAATTTTTCCATCCAAGACAAGCGGATAGAGGACATGAGAATGCCAAACTGCAGATGTAGTCATCATTGGAGGTTGTGGACACAGCAGAGGATATCCTGGTTCCAAGGACAGGAAGACTGTTCTTCCTCTCCANCCCCCCCCCCCCAAACATTTACATACACACATATATAAACAACTATGGCACTGTTAATGACAAACTTAACTTAGAAAATTAAAAAAAAAAAGCATAGATACATTTCTGTAAATCTTCCAACCTTCCTTTGCTGTCGCATTCAGCAGCATATTCATTAGCTCAGAGCGCCAGCACCAACAATTGCTTCTATTATGCTTTATTTTTCTCTGTTCCAAATGTCCAAATGTCCTCTTCTTCTCTCGGGAGCAGATCTATCTACTCTATGAAGAAATAAATAAACAAAAATACCCAGAGAGGGATGAAAAAATGAGCCCACATATCAAAATCCTGATTTTACTCTTTGAACTGAGCCCCTCTAGTCTCTTATCAGTCCCATGATAACCTATTTTCCTGGGTAAATTAGTCACTGTTCTCCTATCCTCATTTCCTCACTTCCAGAATGTGGAGTTCTGTTTTCCATCAAAAGGTCAGGGGCCAATCCTCTGTCATTCCCGCTTCTCAAACAAATCTGAAGCAATTACAGCTTGCCCTTTAACTTTTCATTTCTGAGCTGGTTTGTCTTGGATTGTGGAGCAGCACTAAGTGCGTCTTATTGTTCAGACCCACATCATCTATTGTGCACAATCGACTGATGACTCTAGCATATGACCCAACTTATGATTGTCTGAATGTTCTACAATTGGTTTATTGGCAATATGGGGGTTTTAGACCTGTTTTTAAGCCCCTTTTGAATCTTGGATCCTACCTTATCAGTCTTTGACAGAGAAACAGAGAAAGTAAATGGTGGTGTAAAGTGTCAGGGTTTGGGCAGCACACCCTGCCTCCTCTAATCTATCCAAATAAACACTTGCTCTCCCTCCCCCTCAAGATTGAGGGCTATCACAGCCACCCTCTGCTGCTCCCCTGCCCAAACATTAATACCAACCTTTAGCTCAGCCCAGCCAGCTTTCGCCGCATTCACATTAGCAGCACTCAGGAACTGAGGCTGATACACACTCACACACAAACACACAGCTATTTACACACTCACTCATATCTCAGTCTGGAGTCAGAGTGAGGAAACAGAATGCCAGGAAGGGAAGTGTTGAAGTCAGTGGGAAAGCAGAATTTGCCTGAAGTCTGCAGAGCTCTTTTCTGACTCATTCTAATAGGTCTAAGTTACAAATCTGGATTCACAACAGTGGGCAAATTTCTAATTATTTTTAAACAAAACTGTCCACAACAGAAGAAGGAGATTTTACATTTTGTTCAATAGTGGCAATTCAATCTTAACTTGAATACCACCCTCAAGATCTGGACTTTCACACAGAGAAGACATACATCAGGAGGAAATTCTTGAAATTCTCTTTGTCTCTGACGAATCACCTCTCCTCAGGTTCCATCATCTGCTGCCACTAGCGAAGAGGAGGACTGATCCCCAACATTACCCCACAGTGAGTAAAACATGCTTCATCATCATGGATAAAACCATGGTGAAGAAACCAAAAAGATGCTAATAATAATCTTAACATAAGCTCAACAAATTCTTTTGAAACATTCTGAATACATGTCTACACAAGAATTATTCCTACAAACCTGGGTAGATAATTTCATTTTTTTAGCTTTGAAAAATACTGCATCGAGGAACAAAAAAGCCTAAGGGTGTTGATGATATAATTAAAAAGCCAAGTGCTTTGAGCTGCTCAACTGACACTGAATAGAAGACAATGGATGTCCATTCTTACCAAACTACTTTATGTTGGTTTGAAAATTGCAACATTTTTTGTGCTGCAAAGAATCATTTCTCAGGTGCAGGAAATCATTAGCAATTTCTAATTCATGTAAGTTATCAATGCATTTAAAGAAAATGCATGAAGCCCAAAAATCCATATATATTCCACAATATCATGAGACATTTTTTAGTTTTGCAGTGTTATTATTATTATTGGTTTCAAAAACATTCATCATTAAAAAAAAATCATATGCTGTGTCTGTTTGGAGTACATTTTCTCTTTAAACACATGGATATTGAGTGTAATGATGATGACCGGGAGCTCATCATCTTTAGTGAACTGCAATTTCCTTAAATGGTACAAAGGAGTGTCATCTAAGGGATCTCAACCTCACAGCTTCACTAAGTACTCCGGTTACTAAAATACCAAAGTGAAACAATAGAAGTCGCCTTTCATTTCCTCATCACATATTATATAATGTTTACACATGGAAAAATATCAGAGAGTTAATACAAAATAAGAGTGAAGTGATATGTGGTCAAACAGTGGGAACCAGAGCTGAATATTAGAGGGTGGAGCTCTGGTTTAAGCACTAACATTGTTTAAAAAAAATTTACTGCAGAATTTGTTCAGATTCAGTGTCAAATACAGTGATACTTAAGATAAATAGGATTTTTTTTTTACAGCTGTTCCTGACTCATTGTTCAGGGTTGTGGTTATCCTGGAGTTTGGAGGTGGGGTCAGTGGAGCCCATTTCCTTGCACTTAGTGCTGTAGTTATCTGTGTTGACTTCCCAAACTTTTCATCACGTTATATAATGAAAACATGACTCACTAGATAACTTTTTTTTTTTTAAGTTATTGTATACAACAGTAAATAAAGGGCCTTCATAGTGGAAGAAGTAGTCAAATCCTTTACATAAGTGCGAATTCCATAGTGGAAAAAAACTCCATTACAAGAAAGTCCTACATTAAAAAATGCAAAATAAAGTCAATGTACTCCATCATTAGGGACCAAAGGCAATTACAGTATAATTTCTGATCACATAAAGTTAAATAATTTTTCTTTCTGTAGTATAGGTGGAAAGGAAGATGAGTCTGTCACGGAACGGCACGTTGGAGAAGACGGAATCTGAGCACACCCGCTCAGAGCCAGGCTCTCCTGCTGGAACAGGGTCAGGGGTCGTGGTGCCGCCTCCATACTCTCTGGGCGGCAGTGAAACTGCTGATCCCTCCCTGGAGTTAAGGGGCTCTCTGGACTGCTGGGCCTGTTCCGTGCTGGTCACTGCACAGAATCTGATCATAGCACTGGTCAATGCTGGGGTAGCCAGCCTTGTGTTTGGCACCATCCTCACTCCTGCTCTTGCCATGATCATATTTGGCTTCCTGTGTCACTCCACGGTGAGTCTGTCAGTTGGAAATGATGCTTGAGGTGTTTTGTGAATTTTGTGACAGACTGAGAATAACAGAGAAAAGATGCAGAGTAAAGTAGTTGTTCAGATTAGAAGGTCTTGGGTGTGGCCCCCAAAAAGACTCTAGATGGCATTTCTGTCCTATCATCCCATAGTTCCAATTACAGCAAAGTAAGTTCCAAATTAACATGTTTTTCAAGTGGCTTCTAAGAAGGTTTGGGCTTTGTGGTGGCCCAAATTTTGATACATCCTCCTTTGTCTTTGTACCATGCAAGTGCCATGAATAAAGTTATTTAAAAAGCTGTTAGTTTTTCCAAAGTACAGCTTTAGTGAGCTCAGAGCTAAAGCTAGCCTGTCCTAGGTGACATATTTCTAAATTGTCTTTTCAAAAATACGACAAAAGTACGCATAACACTTGGTAAAAAAAAAAAAAAANAAAAAAAAAAAAAAAGAAGAAGCATGTTTTACTCAATAAAAACACTTACTGGTAATCCGTTGTCCAGCTCATGCTTTGTGCCCAACAAAATATTGTTGCTGCTCTTCTTTTGCAGACAGATTTTATTCTGAAGGGATAATTCTACTCTGTATGCATGTGTCTCCTGCAGGCAAGCTTTGGCTTTATCCCAGATTTCACAAAATCTGCATGAAACCAAGACTAAAAAGGAAGGGAAAGTCACTGTTTAAGCAGCTGACAAAAGATATTTGATGGGATTTTATTGTTGCTGTAGATAGAATGGCAAAATGGCATATTAGAATCACTACCATAGTCTCCTCAGGGCTAATTTCAGGGATAGAATAACCAGTCAATTAGTCAATTAGTCAATTTAGTCAATTGTGTGCATGTACTTCTTGCATGCCATTTTTCATTCTTATTTGCTTTTCCTCCTCATCTGTTGGTATGCAGGTGCAGCCCCATGGAACATCGCTCTACTGTTCAGACCTGCTGGATGATGGAGGCTGTGTGGCTCTGCTGGTTGTGGGCTTTCTGCTGCTCACCCCTCTGCTGGTTCTGGCACTCGCTGCCTACTGCCGCCTGGCCAGACGCCTCCAGCTGGGCCTGTGCTTCATTCCCTACAGCCGAGCTGTCTACAAGGATCTGCCTGCCTCACACCGCCAAGGTGGAGGAGGCTGCTGTGGAAAGCAGGGATCATCAGAGAGAGAGGCAAAAGGCAGCATATGGGTGTAGGAGAGGAGAGGAGAGGAGAGGAGAGAGGAGTTGTATATGATAGTAATAAGATTATCAGGTAGCAATATGTCCATTGAATTGATTGTAATATGTATCTCTGATGAGTAGAGTTCAGTATGTAGATGAGATCTTTTCTAAAGCAACTTGCTAAATTTAAATGTTGCATAAAGCCCTAATAGCACCCATTGTAAAAATCTGTTTTGTTTCACCTTTTCAGTTGATTGTTTGAAAGTCATATTGCTTTTGTATACAATACATACATATTTTTATTACTTTTTAAAATAAAGTGTCACTAGAACTGCCAGCTGTGATTTGTGTCTTCACAGCTTCACAATTAATTATTGTATAAGTCTGTGGGTTTTCTATGGACTAGTACTACTGATCACAGTTATCAGAATGTCAACATGTTATATATGTTACATTTTTGTCTCATTTTTATTCCATGGGTACTGTGACAAGAAAAAAATTAGTGAACCCTTTATTTTTTGGCTTTCTGCATTTAGCTGCCTATAGAAAGTGGCCTAGTCTTCATTGATGTGACAATCATAGGCAGATAAATCTGCTTAAAGTAATAATAAAGAATAACAGCACTTGTTCTTAACAACACTGAAAACAATAATTAAACTTTCACAGTCTTGGTTTTAAAAATAAGTGAGCCTCTGAGCTAATGACTTCTCCAAAAGCTAATTGGATTCAGATGATCCAGTCAATGAGATTGACACTGGAAGTGTGGGCTATAGAGGTGCAAAGATAAAAAAAAAAAAAAAANAAAAAAAAAAAAAAAGATTCACAAAGTCTGGTTACTGACAGACTCTGGTCTTGTCTGTTCTTGTGAACCATGATCCAATCAAAACAAATTTCCAGAGGAACTTAGAAGAAAATTTTAGAGATGCACAATGCTAAAAAAAAGGCTACAAAAGAATTTCTAAAGAATTTGGTATTCATCAGTCCATAATAAGACAAACTCTCAACAGGAATTTAATAGTGCTGCTTGTCTCCCTTGGTGCCCTTGGTGTGAGCATCCTACAGAGGTCACACCAAGAGCACAACAAGCACAACGTTCTCCACAGCCGCAGAAGACCTGCAACATGATGGAGTTAGCACCAGATTTGGGGCTGCTTTGCTGCATCAGGGCCTGGAGCTTGCAGTGAGTGAACAATAAATTCAAAACTGTATCAAGGAATTTCACAGGAGAATGTCAGCATAGCAGTATGTTGTCTCAGGGTTAATACAAGTTGGAAGATGCAACAAGACAATACACAAAATACACAAGTTAATCAAAAGAATCATCCACAAAGACCAAAGTTCATATTTTGGAAAAGCCAAGTCAGAGTCCAAGTCAGAATCCTTTCTGATTTTAATAGATTACCAAGACACTCTTGTCAATTCTTTCTCTTTAAACTATTACAAGTCTGAAAACCATGGTGTGTGACATTTGAATTAAACAGATTTCAGTCTTAGATGATTTATGAGGCCTGGATTGATGCCAGGACTTTAATTTACCTTGTTTCACAAAGCTTTAAAGCTCAGTGTCAAGGAATTATCAGTATCATTACAAGAGAGAAACTGAGAAGCATGTTTGCAATAAAAGTATTATCTAAGTCAGAAAGTTTGACTAATAAGCTTGGCTTTTTGAAAGAGAGGTGATTTTCTTGTAAATATTCTAAATGATATCTATATACTGGATATTATGAAAGAAATGTATAATGTTGTAAGTCTTTTGTTTTACATTTTTCAGCTTTCTTTATCATAAAATTTTAGTTTATTCTGGAATACTGCAATGAAAATACAACATATTTTAAAGTGTATTTGTATTTAATTGGATTTTTGTTGATTGTAAGGTAGATTTCTGCTGGCCTAATTTGTAAGAGATAACAGGTGTGGCTAATTCACATGCTAATTGCTGATTGACAGCCACAGCATGGCCAGGTGGTGATGTGTGTATTTAAAATGAAGTGTGCCACTTCCTCTGATGACTAAAGCTTATGACTAAAACTGACTAAAACTTACTGTGGGCAGAAACATTTTCAGAAACATAACTTATTTTAGTACTTATTAAATGTGCTTTTGCTCAAGAAAAAAACTTCCCTTTTGTAGGCAGCAACTCTGTAATTGTGGAGTGTTAAAATGATAAGGTTTATCTGGGGTTATCATGGGTTATCATCTCTGTACTTACCTCAGTTTTACTTTCAAGCTGCTGCAAGCACACTGCAGAGTTAGAACTCTGAAAAATCTGTCTGAAAAGCTATGAAATCATGCAGAACATTGGTGAAATCAGTACACAAACTTAGCTGTATTTGATGTGAGTTCAGTTATTTACTATTGAGTGGGTTTTTGCTCAGTTTAAAATTACAAAATAGAAACTGATTTCTCAGACATATTACTTGTTAATTTGTTTTCTTTCTATTTTTTAAACTTAATCTAAGAATTGGTGATTATACCATAATGCAAAGTATGAAGCAGCTTTTGTAGCAAGTGTGCATCTTGTGTCACATTATGATTTTTTGATAATTTAGACAAGACATCTTGGTAGTAGCCCAATTATTGTCAGATCATGTCACAAAATTGCATCTTGACCTCAAATAATGTCATCAGGAACAAACTATAGGCCTTTAGACCTTTGATTGATTGCTATTACCCATTACGTCCACTAGGTGGAATTGGTGACAATCTTTCTTTTCAGTCTCATAACTGGGATGTTAAAATTCTGTTGCCAAACTTGAGAAAATTTATTACATAACATTTTGGATGGAATCAAGTGCTACAGCTGCAAATTCACAATTTCCCTCTGACCTGCACATAAAATTTAATAAGCAGTCAAAGAATTTCAAATAGTTATAAATCCTTTATTCAATATTATAAATTACAAACATAAGGTCTGTGTGCTTGAATAAAAAAGTATTTGTATTCCTTTAATGTAGTGGGTAAAACCCTAGCTATACTCTAACATAGTGCTTGAATAGATTTGTTTTTCACATTGAAAAAATTGCTTGTATCTGGACTTGTTTTCCTTGTTATACCTGAATGTCCTGGCCTTGTAAGACTTGAATGTGAGATTAACATGGCTGGTTTTGAATGTTCACTAATAATTTGTGATGTGGGGCTTTGTATGAAGCTGTGAATGCGCCAGGTTCCAGGGTACCACGTCCATTTTCATCCACTTGACCCATGATAATATAGTTTTCACCTAAGAGAGAAATAACCAAACATAAAGATTGATCAGTGTTGCATTTTTAGTTGATCTGGGGTGTTTGTGAGTGCAGCTTTAAATCCAATAAGTCAGTACCTCTGCGGAACAGCGGGCACCTCTTGCACTGTGACACCAGCTTGACCGACATGGTCTCATCAACTTGCGTGATGGTTAGCCGTCCTTCTTTGTAGGCCTTAATGACAGTGATATTTAAATGGACGGTTCCCCGAGGCCCAGGAGTGACAGAGGCCACCTGCCCAGTTATCACTGGGAAATGGAAGGTTTAGTCAGAACACTTGTGTTTATCAAACTGTAATTTAATATTACATTTATTTGTGAATGGTTGAGACTCACCAAATTCGCTGGCACAGAAACTGGTCTTGATAGTTCCAGCCCTCTTACATGCTTTTGCACACAGTGGATTAACAGGGACTAAAACACAAACAGATGGTATGATACAGACACTACTGTACACATACACACACATACACACACACGCACACACACACACACACACACACACACACACACACACACACACACACACACANCACACACACACACACACATACGAATAACTTCACTCACCTGGCCTCTTTGGTCTCGTCACTGCGACCCTCCTGTCCTGGCCTGTGGTGCCTGGTACTCTGCCTCTTGTTGGCTTGATCGGTTTGGGTCTTTCAGTTGGCTCTGGGGCAGGAGGAGCTTGATATTTGGTTGTGGGGACTGGTGGGTGTGTGGTGGTAGTGGTGGTTGTAGGGTGCTCAAAATGTTTAAAAGGTGTGACAACTTCTGAGTCAACTGCTGGTATCTGAGAATCACGTGGGATGCTGGTATAGTGGGACAGGAATCCATCTAAAGTCACGCTAAGGTCAGAAACAAACTGGACCAGGAGCACATTGCCAGTGGAGATAATGGGCCTAAGGGATGCACAGCAGAGATGCATGAGGTGTGGTGGAAGTTAGAATCACTCAAAACAATACCACTTTCTATTTCAGGGATCCCCAACTGGTGGCCCACAGGCCAAATGTGGCCCACAGTTCCTATCTATCAGGCCCTCAGATGACTTCTCAAAAAAAAAAAAAAAAAAAATCTTGTACTTTAGTAGCACTTATCTCGGGATTGCGTGGTCATAAAATGTCATGCTTGGCCTCATTTTGTTCGGGAGAATCTAAACTTTCCGAAGATATTCATATATCTCAATTTTATTGAGAATGGCAATTAAAAAACATCGTGAACTCTACATAGGGATGACGGTTTCTGGTCTGTCAGTGGAATATTACACATATATTACGCACTGGGAATGCATGCCTATTGCCATGGCTACCTAAAAGCTGATAGGACCACTGACCCATCAATCAAATCCTTTGCTAATCTACTATCAAATCACAGAGAGGTATTTTAAAATTTAGACTGCTCTCAGAAGTTACATCATCAAGAAGGGATGAAGCTAGGTTTAGCTCAGAGGCTATCTTGTGCTTTAGTTAAATTTATCTCGGGATTGCGTCGTCATAAAATGTTATACTTGGGCTCATTTTGTTTGGGAGAATCTAAGCTTTCTGAAGATTTTCATGTATCTCCATTTTATTAGGAAATGGTGATTATAAAACACTGCAAATGCTACAATGGAAGTGCTGTGCCCGGTGCTGGGTTATGTTTAAAAATAAATAAAAATTAGAAAATAGTAGTAGTAGTAGTGGCCCTTGGCTTGGCATGTTTGACAAAATTTGGCCTTTGGGGAAAACTAGCTGGGGAACCCTGTTCTATTTAGTTCTAAGTATTAATGTGAATAAATCTTTTATCAGTGCCTTATAAATCAGTAATAAACCATTAATAAAACTTTTGGATTGTCAGAATAAGGAAAATCCCCATTAATAGTGGCCTCCTGATATTTTGGTTAAGCTCTATTCCTGATTAATTTAAGGGACAAAAGACAAAGCAAATTGTCCTGGAGGAGAATATATACAATCTAAAGGAATTTTCTACAACCTGGCAACCCAAAGAAATTCCAAATGGTTTGTTACTAATCTATAAAGCACTGATTAATTATTCGCTAGCATTCACAAAGTCATTAGTTTGAACCTAAACTGTTTATAAAGAACCCCATATAAAAATTGAATTTCAAAAGTGCTGTAAATGTTGCCATTCTCACTCTGGGGCTCGATCACCACAGTATCGTCCAATCAGACGAGAGTCATCTTTCTCTCCACCATTAAAGAATGCCACATAATCAAACCGGCAGTAGCTGTCAGCTTCCAAGACAAACTTTTCAAACTTCACTTGAATCACCTAGTACACAAACAGAAATATTAATAAAGGGAACACTTGAAAAGCTTCTTGCTTTGTGTAGAACAGGGTTGCATGCTGGGCGTGGGCGTGCTGCAGACCATATCAGGCTCCACAGTGATAAGCCAGGAGCAGCTGGTTCCTGGTGGGTATTTCTTGTGAGGCCAGTTGGGTGTCTGTATCTCTCCCTGGGACTTTGTTAGCTTCCCCCCACAGAACTGTTGGTCTAAAACAAATCATACACTCTTTGTAACCAAAATGGATAAAGACACTAGCAGGGCGTACTTTCAAATATACTGCTTACCATCTACATATGGTTTAGCTCCACTGAAATAGGCCACAAACCCTCTACCCTGCATCTCCCCATCAGTCACCATCTGGAGCATCATGGTGTTGGTGGTAGAAATAAGAGCACCAGGCCGGAAGGTTCCACAGAACCGACCCAGCTTTTGCACCAAGTTGGAATGACCATTGTAAACATCCAGATAGTCATAGCGACATTGTGAGTCGGCCTCCAGGTCAAAAATGCGGAAAGTGAGCATGACCACGTTTCCCTCTGGGACCTGGAAAGCAGAGAATCCACAAGTCAGGGGGTGAAAGAGTGAAAGAGTGAATAAGGAAGTAGTCAGCATGTGGATCAGGCTTGATGACTCACAGTGATTCGCCAGGTGCATTTGCTGTTGGGTTTGTAGAAGCTTGGAAAATCCTCACTGCCAATAAAGCCAGAGTCTGTAACCAGGTCACCTCCACAGAGGAACACAGGCCTGAAATCCAAGAGAGCAGACAGGAAGAAAGGTGAATTTAGGCAGAGCTCATTATATTTATGGAACTGTCTGTATAAATACTATAAAATATCCATTAGGAATTTAAGACTCTTATATGTGATTCATTTCCTTTTGCAGATTGTACGTATCTAAAACTGTGATTCAGTGTGGCTTGCAGAGTAAATAATGAAAGAATTGCATTATCGGAGCACAAGTTGAGGATACAAGTTGAAAATGAGTCATTAACACAAACCCTTGTTTACTTGAACCCATTTGTCCAAATGTTCTATCAATTAAACATGGCCTGAAATAGATTTGAGGCTGGATATTCAAATATCAACAACTTTATGAAGTGGCAACGTGTCAGCAAAAAAAGTGCATGTTAAAAGAATAGTGTCAGTAGCAGCCTAGTGTTTGGGAAGAAAAATAATTTGGGATTAGAGGTCAGTTTCAGGGTTGAGATTAAGGTAAAGCAGCAAATAGTAAAGTAACGTACTGTAAGAGGTTTTAGTTACTTGATTGTTGCAAGCTATATTACAACTTATAATGTTTGGTTCCAGAAAATTCCAATCATACAAAAATAAATTAATTTAAAAAAAAATTTGAAAACAGGCTGAAAAAGAAACTTTAACAATATTAAATCTGTCTGGTTTCTGTCTGGTTTCTTTTGGAAACAACAATGAAGAGCTGTAGTATTATAATAAATATAATTTACAGCTGACAGACAATTTGAACATCATAGTTACTGTGTCACATGTAATAAATTCTGTTGCTCTTATTCACAGAGATCACAAAGCTCATTTCATAGAATGGAAAATTCCACAGAATATTGCCAGCACAGACAAGTAGGAGACAAGTCTTATGGAAAAACAAACTCTCTCACAAGACAAGAACTCAGCAGCAGAACCCCAGCAAGGGCAGACGCCTGATGGTCAGAGCCAAGTTCTGCTTCGACCCCACAGGCACTGAAAAGCATTAACATCTGTGGTAGCTCAACCCACTTCAGATTCAGCATGACTCATATCATGAGCCAAAAACCAAAAGGACAAATCTGTGCCTAAGCAAACAGGGGACTGGAAAGAATTTACTTACAGAGGAAGGAAAGAATTCTGTGTATGTATTTCAATCATAAAGTCACACGCTCTGTTGACCTAAATTATTATATTTGTTAAAACTGTAAAATGATCATGAATAATTTCATCCTGACCTAAAACATCAACACCCAGTCACCGTCATTATGATGATAAATCACCTAAAGAAGATACATTCCAAAAACAAGCATTGTGGTCTCACCTGGTATAGTTTGTCTGCTGCTGCTGCTGCTGGCTTTGAGCCCATACCCATCCTAAATTCAGACCAAGGAGCAAGGAGAGACCCCAGATGCAGCCCACATGCATCATGATGCAGCATGCACACCAAGCACAAGACTATTGCAGAAAGGGGAGATGGTAGCAGGAGGCAAGAGGTGAACGACAAGGGGAGGAGGCCGTCTGGGATGGGCGGAGACAATGAATGACTGGAAGAGAAGAACTGGGGGAAGGAGTTCTAAAATGGATTTTAAAAAATGACTAACGAAGATGCTGAAAAAGACAGCAGCAGTGAGAAAGACTCATGAGGGGGCATGACGTGAGTGGGAGGGGAGGGAAGAAAAGGCCTTAATTAGAGCCAGATGTTTGCTCTGTAATAACCCTGGTTTCAGTACAACAGAGGGGCATAGAGGAAAAGAGGGCAGGCAGAGAGGAGTCAGTGGTGGAAGAAGATCTTAAGACTTAAGTAAACAACCACCAACAGAAAAATTTACTCCAGTATCAAAAGTATAGGCATGACTGTGAAGAAACAGTTCCTGTCACATTCATTTGCTGATGTTACATTCTGATGATCCTCAAAACTAGAGGTACAAAGTTCTTCATATACGGTAGTGTGGATTTTTAGATTGAAATAATAACAAAATCACCAAAACTGGGGGGTGAGGTTGCTCTCTTAAAACTGGAGATACAAGGTCTTTTACTCAGCCTCCATTCTTTCAGGTCAGAATGTCAATAATGTATTGTATTGTCAAGCTAATAAAGGTAAAGATACAAGGTTGTTATCTGACATAGCAACATTTTGAGTTTGCAGCATATCTTAATCTGCAAAGTAACTAGTAACTACGCCCCTCACATGTAGTCCATACACAATATTACAGTATTCCCCTTTAAAATGTAATGGAGTAAAAGTACAAAGGAGTACAGAATGCAAGTAAAAGTGCAAATGGGAAAATGTGTAAATGGAAGTAAATATCCACCCTGAGAGGAATAGGGACTAACAGTGACTTACTTAAATAACTGATAAGTGTGTGTTTGGACAGATGTTTCTGGTTCTTGTCGGATTATCTTAAAAAAAAAAAAAAAAAAAAACTCTAAAAATTGGATTGGATTGTCATGAAGTCCAAATGTCTCATCCATTCTCAGTCTGGCTGATCATTATGCAGAGACAGAGCCTGAGGCTCTACAGGCTATAACACTCAACAAGTATAGCCATAAATCTCAACATTCCACAGCAACCAGAGACCTTTAATTAGCTAAACGAAATCACTTTTTAATAACATCATTGGGATTGACGATTACTCTAAACAACAAAACATTCAGGATGCAAAAGGAGCTCCAATAGTACCTTGACAAAAACAAATCCCTGCTATCATAAAACTAATGATCCCTTTCCTTGTACCGTATTCCCCTAAGCCCCCGGGGCTCCTTTGGCTCCATAACATCTGAGCCAGAAAGAGTCTATTTGCCCCTGATGTCCACCAAGCAAGAATAACACTCCAGAGGGGGAGTATTCTTTTTCAGCTAAGATTTGCTGATGAGCCAACCCTTTGTCCTGTATTAGAGAGGCCTGTCGGGGTAATGCTGTTTCAACAACACTAGTGTATTTGCGAGACTAGAGTGTGACCCTTGATCAAAGTCTGGAGCAAGTGTGCTGAACAGTCCATAAATGCACATATGTAACAGTTTACAAAGAAAATCATTTCTCAGTCATTGGCCATGTCTCCACTTACATGTGGCCTATAACTGAGAAACCATTATTATTCTTTTTTTTTTCACTTAAGCCTCCTTCAGCTTTTGCAGCTTGCTTGAATTAGTGCTTCTGCCACAGGTAAAGACTTGAAAACACACTGACAGTCTTGGTGTTCATACTGTGCTGGAAAAATGAGCATTCCCTGGTTCTGCTGCGCTGTGTTTGTGTTAAACTTAAGCCTTGATAAGAGGCAGCACAGGCAGGAATGAGGTGACATGCCTTGTCTGCTGGGAGCGGAAGGCCACTGCAATTATGTGTGGGAGTAACGATGACCTTTACACTTGGCAGGAATCAAGCCAATAGTGTAGGTTTCTGCAATAACCATGAAGAATCCTCCAAGTTGGATGCAGATTCCTTTTGGAGAGTCAAAGTGAAACGCTGTAGGGGAGTGTCTAAGTAGTGAGAGGGAGAGATGAGTGTGTAAGTAAATAAGGGTTTTAGGAGAGAATGGAAAGCAAAATTATCAGAAAGCTAAAAGAAAGAGCCACTACCAGTTTCCTAAACAGAGAAGGCAAGCTTGAATGCATCTGAAGTTGCATAATGCTTTTGCCATTATGATCCAACAGATTAATGTGTTATTACTACACTTTGTTAAGCACCCATTTATAGCCATACTTACCTCTGAGATTTATTTGGATGTGTGATAATGTGTAATCATGTAAGAGGGAGTTGGAGATGTGGAAAACAGAATCAGCTGCCCTCCCAGTTGTGTAAATCCACCTGAGAAGGCAAAAGACTGAAAGAGAGGATTTCATAGCAATTCTTCACCCATATTTTCTCTGTAATCACGGTTTCTCTCAAAAGCACTCTCTTCACTTTATAAAAAGAGCTGTCTTAAAACAACATACAATCGGCCCAGTAAGCCAATTCTCACATGGCATCAGAAACAAATACAAACATAAGCACAAAGATAAAGGTTTAACTCGAAACAGTAGTTCAACAAAAATCTGAAAACAGACCAGAAGCATGCAGATCAGTGTTGAGTGAGATTTGTGAATGTGCGATACAGAATATGAAGCTTCTGTCAAAATTAATTGGTCATTTTTACCCTAATGACACTGAAAGGAAATTTGCATGGCTGTTTTCAACAAACTGCCAGTAATCTTTAGGGAAATTATGAGCATGTCACTCACCTCTTACTGAGAAATTTTCTTGGTGTCCTTGGGGAGGACAACTGAGCAGTTAGTCACTAAAATACACTCCAAATACAATGGATCTGACGCTGACAGGAGTTTGAATTAAACTGGGCTAAGTATTTTTTTTTTCTTTTTTTTTAAGTTAAGACAATAGAGAGAGAGAGAGAGAGAGAATTGTTTTGACTGACCCTGCCAAGCGCTGTTGAGTCTTGGAGATCAGGCCACATTTGGAATAGCTCATAAACATAAGAAGTTTCCTATACTTCTTCATGTATTTACATATTCCAATCACAAATTTCTCTTTATATATTGATAGATATTTTAAAGATTGATATATATAAAGCTTTCATAAAAAGAGTAAATAGATGAGGTGTTTGTGCAACTCTATGTACTATGTAAACATCACTGTATGCCAGTATACTACAGGTGATTCCACTGTAAAATAACTCAAACAACTGAACTACAACATCAGCTATTATCTGCCTGAACATTCATTCATTGGAATCCCTCTAACTGAGCTTTCATCTTTATCTTCTTTTGTCTGACAAATTTTTACTGATAAAAGTGATAAGAGATTATGTGTAACCTATTGCACTGCAAGCTGGACGCTCATTATACAAAGGAAAACTGTATCATGCAAGTCTTACAGATTTGGAGAGAAAGAGAAACAGAATCACCTGATCAGACATGCAGATTAACTATTAATATGCACAGTGCTTTTACTATGTATATGGGTAAATTGATATTTATTATGCAAACATTATCCAAACTGGGTAAATTGGTATTTATTATGCAAACATTATCCAAACTGGCTGACAGTATTTCCTCGAAATCCTGGTAGAGATCATTTGTGTCAAGGAACTGCTATTAAGACTTGATCCTATTTGTTTTGGTGACACCTGGTGGTAAAACGGTGGACCTGCACCTTGGTATGTGGAGCTCGGTTTTTTCAGTTCTTGTCCCGGTAAAAATGTTTCAATAAATATGCCTTTTTGTTGCATGTATTCTTTTTCAATCAATTTGACAATTTTCAGCAAAACTTATTCTTAATTTGAAAGTGGTTGTAAAATAAAGCATATTTAAAATAACAGGAAATAAGAGAAGAGCCTGTCTGCCGATCGTCATCAAGCACAAGACAATCGCTAAGCCACAGAATAAAATCTTTTACGTGTTTGATCACATTTTTACAGTTCTTCTAGTCTATATCTATTAACACTGTGTACGGTTTTGGAGAGAGAAAGAAAAAAATGAGCAGAAAATACGTCAGGTTGAGTTCACCAGCAGCTACTCTAAAATAAACTTCCTCTGAAGCGACCCCTAGTGGTCGCTCCTGTTACAGCGGCTTCTGTTTTGCAAATTGAGCGGATCAGTTCTTCCTATTTTTTTCCAGGCTATGAATTACGCTGTACGTCAAAAGGCAAAACGTGCTCCAGTTTTGGAAAATCCTGCGAAATATGGTTTCCATGATTCTAATTGCAAAATCTATAATATTTCTGCAAGTTTAACTCTGAAAGGAGTCATCACTCATCAAATATAGGTTAGTAGTCCCTGAATAAAATATAACTCATCAGAGACAGTTCATTTTTGTATATTGGATCATGTTTATGGACTGAATTAAAGCTTCTCTATGGGAATAGCACTGCAGACATGTAAATGCTGCTCAACTTTGTGTACTGCATATATAATTAAATGAAATCTATAATGTGGATATACTACAGCTTTCACTGTTAATGTGTTTAAAGTCTCATGGTTATTGTGACTTCCAACATTAAACTTCATATATGGGATTAGATCCTTCATGGCAAGTAAAGTGCATATGTGATCTGTATGCGCTAATGTGACTTAAGTGGTGTGTGCCTGTGTAAGGTATTATGGGATGGGATGGGGGGGNCGGGGGAGGAGGTTTTGAAAGGACCCAGATACAGCACTTGCCCTAAGGTCTTATGTGATCTTAACTGACTCTGGATAAATTCAGAAGTGGGCATTTCAATGGATATTTCAATGGCCTATTTGGTACTTGCAATTAAAATTAATTAATTAAGAAAGGAATTTTATCTTTGTATTGGTAATACATTTATACTTATTCACACAGGTCACACAATGAGTTGCAGCTAACATTTTTGTTTTTCAAAATTTTCAAAATTGCATCTGCCCATTGCTGCACACTCACAAAGTACATAAAGCACACACAGAAATACAAGTTTCCATAGTTACTGTTTTTCCAATATACATATATTTCATGATGTTCATCAATATAATAAGACATTGATAGATTTACACTACAATTATTTTATGTACTTTAGTTTTTCAAACATTTTCCTCTCCTTTACATGGAATCAACCTTGCTTAGTTTCTAATCCCTTACCAAATGACAGCACAATAAATCTATCAATCAATAAATAAAAGAAAAGCAAAAGAAAACAAACTAAATCTAAGCACATTGCCCATGATCCTCTGGTCCTGTCCCTCCTGTAAGGCCAGATGAACAGGGGCAATATGAGCCTTCAACCCAGAAACTCTCAAAGAGAAAACAAAATTTTTCCTCAAAAATAAGNAAAAAAAAAAAAATATTGTAGATACAAACAGCAATCTGATGTAAACGGTAGAATCATTCTAAGCATTCTGGACAATTGAAGGTAAAAATACTTTTTCCATTAACTTCCCATTTTCTTGACCTTTACCTATCAGTGCTTATACACAGACAATTCAGTGACATCTGGAATTATTTCTAAATTGATGCAAAAGTAAAACACAATATTTGATTAAAAAATAAAACATGTTAACATATACTAAAATTAATATTGTACATGTATAGCCATCCAGTGATCGTTCAGATCTCAAAAGGTTCCCTCCTACTGCTGCACTCATTCCATTTGGGGGTAATGGTATCTGGAGCAGGATCTTACATAAATTAACCCCTCTATACATATATAATGATGTGTTGCTGAAGGTTTTAAGTAGATATTAATTAACTAACCTTCTGTTGGTCCATTATTTTCATCCAAGTTTTAATATAAGTTTATAAATTATAACTCAAACATGGAAGAGGTTCTGAACACTTTTAACAAGTTGGCAAATTGCATTTCAGATTATCCCCATATGACTTGAACACAGCATAAATTGAGATCACAGAACAATTCTTGAGGCTGACATAAAACAATATTCTCAACCAAATTATGGTCCCATCCCACCAAATTAACAAATCAAAACAGAAAAAGTGCAACGATGTTAAACTGTATGCACACTTCTTTTCATACCGGCAATAAAGCAAAAGAAAAATGGAGCACTCACTTCATTTTCACCATTGCGACCAAATTGGTTGAGCACTCACAGAACAACAGTTTGTTTCATGAATAACACAGAAGTCCTACCCCAATCAGTAGCATGATTTCACTTCAGTCCACTGTGTTGTCAAAGTCTGCAGAATGGCTAAAAGGACATTTGAAACCCTACAATGTGATTCTATTGCCAAAACACCCAATTTTACACTTTGTTTGCTAATATAGTTTATGTCCTCATATATATTTTGGTAAATACCTTAAACCTGAGGATATAGGACCCCCTACCCCCCAAAACACCCTCATATTACAACACCAAACAATGCAGATGTTTTGTTAATGTTTTCTTTTGCCTAACAGCTATAGTTAAGTTTATATGTGTTTTAAAACTTCTCAGCACTATGGAGACAGAAAAAGAAGAGTTGTGCTATTATTAGTTGTAGGATCACGAGTCTAAAGACTTGTTATAGGTTAAGGAGACTCTCTAGACATGATGGAGGGGGGCCGATGTGTTGGGAGTTTTGATGTATGCTGTTTTGATGTATGTTTTGGTTTCACTTGCATATGTTATAATGGCACACTTACCAGCCAATATGACATACCACATAAATAGTGCGTAAAAGTTAAAGGATCCTGTATTCATGGATATATGGGGTTTGTATTTATGTGAGATTGTATAACCTGATTCTTTTCACTTGTTTTTGATGGCAATTGGCAGCATAATAAGCGTAATAAATCTGGTCTTTGGTAATCTTCTGCGGGTTACTTTTGCTCTATTTAGAGGAAATAATGGAGGGGAAGGGGGAGGAGTGGGGTTTGGTATAGTTGGGGTCCTTCCCTAACACAACTGGCTGGCAGATCTGTAACCTCCCAGCTTGTGTACTTTAGTTGTGGAAACAACACGATCTTACTATGAGATTTAAGCAGCCTAATTTGTCAGGATAAACCAGGGATATTCCCAAGGCGGAGCTATTCTAACACCCAAGCACACATACACACACACACATACATACACACATAGATGTACATATGCATGCATACACTGCACGCACAAACACACAGTGTAGAATTCAGAATCAGTGAGTTGAGCAGGCTGGTCTATTGTGGATGAAAGTCATGTTGAAAAGAGAAAAAGCTACTAAGGCTTTACACACACTTACAGATTTTAAATTTTTTTTTTTTTTTTTTTTTTTTAGATGGTTGCTATAGCTTTCCAGCAAACGTAGCCTATATTCCCACAAGGTCTCAAAGCTAATGAATAATATATACAGTACATTATTGTATTGTTGGCATCAGTGGCAGCAAAGCAATAGCAAGTTGCTTTCTTCTTAATGCAATCCTGCACACTTACATATCTCCCATTTCATGGAACAGATTTGATTGAATAGCTGAACTCAAAGCTGATATTTCTCACAACCACAAATAAACCCCCAAAAATACCTTCTATGATTTACGGTAAAATGGTTTCAAGTCCCCCCCCCCCCCCNCCCCCCCCCCCAGAAAAAAAAGCATTTTGCAGCTTTACAGAACTAACAAGTTTCTGTCAATGCCCAAATTTGCTAATGTGTACAATGCCTTAGTTTGACAGAAGATTACAAAAGTTAAAAAGCACGTGCATCATCTTGCACTGCTTTCCTGTTAAAATTAGCCACCAATAGTTTACCCACAGCAGTAGATGCCAAAAATTGCAAAATAATTGTTTAAGACCAAACAAGTGAGGGCACAACTGGAAAAGATCTGCAATAATAATAAAAGCCTCTCCCTTGTTGCTTGGCAGTGTATAACGCACAGAGCTGATTTACAAAAAACACAGCAGACAGAGGAAAGAGGAGCCTACGCTCATAGCAGCAAAATGGTACTGATTGCACTCTTCCCCTGCCTCTGTCTGTTTCACACAAAAATATACTATAATAAAAATATTATCTATTATATTAAAAAAGAAAAAGGCCTTAACTATAGGGAGAAACACTGAGACAGAACCATTGCGCTAGCAAAACACACAGGAATGCTATGATTTTATGAACAATTGCTCCTGTTTTTTGTCTCTAACTGAATTAAAGAAAGACCCCAAAGTTATCAGACGGCTGTATAAAACTCTAGCCAACTGTGAATTTGCCATTTTCCTCATTAGCCCCTGCCTGGATTTGCAAATAAGACTGAATTAACTTTGTTAATGTGCTCTTCGTGTGGTGAGGTTTCGCTGCATGAGGATCTGGATTGGCCAGGCTGTTGAGCAGCCAGACAGCGCCATCAAAAACAAGGTCATTTGTGCATTTTTAATGTATTCCTCTTTTGCGGTCAGCCACTCCCTCTACACAAACTTAGTGTAAGAGTGTGTTTGACTGGAAATAACTTCTAATAGACAAGTTTTTGAGTGATTGGAAGCTAAGGCTGTTGTCTATGTCTGCAGAGATCAAAGGTCTGACAAAATTAACTATTACAGTCAATTTATGCATCAGTACCATTTTAACCCCGGCATCAGACTTGTCAAACCCAAATCCACAATATGAAATTAATGACATCTCCATAGTATAATGTGTGTGTAATGTTAGGATAATATCAGATTAGAAAAGAAACATTTGGACAGACTCAAATTTTAATCCTGTCTACCCAAACTTAACCTTTACAGCTATTAACTATCAGTATTTTCTCTAATGGTTTATATGACTGACATTTTCACAATTAGTTTCATTGCATGTATTTTTCTTTAAAGATACTTACATGTGCTACAGTAAGAGCATTTGTACTAGACTGCAATGAAGGAATGTTTTTGAAATAAGACACTACGTAATATTTAAAAAAAAAAAAAAAANTTTAAAAAAAAAAAAAAAGAAACATCTACAGACATTGGTCCAACTGTACTATGGCAGTTTTGAAATCATCAAGAAATTGAGGTTTCAAGCATGCTGACAGACAGAAATGAGTGTGCGGGGTTAAAAAGACTGAATGAAAGTTATTAGAGGAGAGAAATACGGGAACAGATACAACAGACTGGGAATTATGACAATTAGGGAATAGCGTTTAACAATTCATGCATTATTTGATGGTTGGTCAAAATTAATCAGCACTAACGTGTCTCTCAGAAAGCCTGGAAAGAAAAGCTTGAACTATATTAAGCTACACAAATCTGGAGCTGGAGTGTGGCGGCGGAATTTTCAAGGGCAGTTTCTGTTTCCATTCAAAGTCTATGGAACAGCTTCAGATTTTGTAACTTACTGATGTTTTTAGTTCAAGTTTCAGTTCGCTGGCTTATTTTAGACTGTCTTACTTAACAGGAATAACACAGATGAAGTCTAAAATCAATTGGTAATGCCTTAGTTCATGAAGACCACCTCCACTGTGCAAACACACATCAAAACTTTCAAAGACAGAGCAAGAGAGAGTAAGCGAGGGTCTGACAGACGATGAGAACATGCAGGATACACACTTTGATTAATAGGCAGTAGTTAACGCTGAAGCATACATCAAATTAATACAAAAATTAAAAAATACAAAATGCATACACACACGCACACACACACCTACAAAACAGTATATATATCAGAATAAAACTCTACAAAGAACTATATATATATATATATGTATCAGTTATGTAACAATTATCGCCAATCGTTGTTTCCTTTTCTGTTGTTGCATTGTCACAAGTGTTTGGTTCTCAGTATGGCAGGTTAGAAAAGCCAAGAGTACCCAGAAAGGAGACAGGGCCACAGACTCACAGGACAAATATTGACGGGGGTCCAGAGGCAAGGTGGTGGAAGTGGGGGAGCCATGGGGCCCTGAAGGGTTTAAGGGTGTTATATCACAGCTAATGGGGGAGATATACAATAACTGATTAATTTTGTCATCAATTTGAGGGTTTTTCTGAAGGAAGGAAGTTGGGTTCAGACTGGGGTAGGAGCAACTCTTCTTAGGTGCTGAAGTACACTGTGGAAAAAAGAGGAGAGCGATGGTGATGAAGTCTGAATCCTGATGTTTACAATGTTAACAACAAGCACAAATGGAGCAGGAAGTACAAAAACACAAGTGTGTAACTATCACAAATATTGCTACAGTAAAGAGACATTGCCACATATGGAACCAAACCAGTTTTCTTGAATTTATTGTTTTTGATTTCACCCAATCAATTTTGCTGTCAAGCTGATTATCAACTTTTCATTCATGAATGTCTTATATATGCAGTATTATACAGCATGTATACAGTATATGAAAAGTTTGCTTTTACAGTTTTACACTGGTGTAATGGAACACGTGCTATAATAGCACATTTAAATTGTTATGAAAAAAATCCTACTCTATATCTATATTTTGTGGTAATAATGCATCTGCTGCTACTACTACTTCTAATACTACTACTACAGTAATATATATTTGTGTGATGTACAGAAAGCAGTTGTTACCAATAATGACGATGAGGACAATCACGCATATCACACCCAGGATAATCATCATCTATAGAAAAAAGATGTTGAGAAAATGTCATTAGAAAAGAAGTAACATTTTATAAAGCTTTTAATCAGACATTTTAATTTTAATATATAGTTATATAGTTATAGTTATATAGTTTAATATAGTTATAGTTAATTTTAATTAACTATAACTGTACTTCTGCTGTAGCACCAAAGAAGTCTCAGAATGTGTGAAGTGAATACAGCCGAGACAAATTCTCACTTTCACAGCAAAACGTCACCTACCAGTGCCTGCTCACACTGTCTGCGAGGAGGAATATTAATGATGTAGCTGCTAGTTAACACTGCAGTTAAATAAATCACAACCAGCGAAGATTCGAGCACCATTATCAGTCCACAGCATGAAGTGGCAACATTTCCTAATACAATCTGACATCTGGCAAAGAGCACACTAGGTAATATAGCAGTGTGTAGAATTTCTAACCAACTGTGAGAATATATGTCCTTCATTGATATCCTCAAAAATTGGATTCACGAGCCAAGACTTTATATCCCAATTGGTGATGTGTTAACAGGAATATCTTAATCCAAGCACCACAACACATTTCATTGTTGGTGTTTTTTTAGGTTTTGTCTAACAGTCTGCGGCACATTTTATATTGAGTAGCTATAAATGTCTTTACCTTGGCGTTCTTCCACCAGTACTTATTCTTCAGTTTTGCAGCGCTGGTCTCAAACTGAGAGGCACCAGCCTGCAGGGCATCAGCCCTATCGTCCAGCTCTGACAGCTTCTGATCACGCTCCAGAACCTTATCCACGTTCACACGCATGATATCCACCACCTGAGGAGACACACGCAAAGCAATGTAGTGTAATCATCTATCAACCCAGGATGGCTCTCTGCAAGGGTCCATCAGCAAATAACTCGACTGTTTTATACTATGTTTTGCAGCTGAGGTTTTATTTAGATGTAGATTATTTTAGCTTAGCAGAAGAAAGGATTGAGTTACCAGCAGGAGACTGATGAATGATGCTAAAAACATAGATCTCTACATCATAGCTGGCTACGTGTTATTTTGGGTTTGCAGATGGTTGTACTCACCTCATCCACCTGTGCCTGTGTCTGCTGCAGACGACGGTTGCTGGTAAGGTTGGGAGGTGGATTCCCTCCCTCTGCAGGGGCGCCAGCGGCTGGGGCAGACCTAAAGACAAAAAAATAAATAAATAAAAATACAAATACTCAGTGGTTATATAAATTCACGCTAAGTACATGTTTAGATGTCATTGATTACAATGATAGCACATTCTCAGCTGGTTTTCAGTAACAACAAATCTCAATAGAATCTTTCCATCAAAAAAAAAAAAAAAAAATNAAAAAAAAAAAAAAAAAATTATTTCATGGTTCACAAAAATTTAGAATCTAAATGAGCCCTTTTTTTGCATTTGGAAATAGAAAAATAAATAATTTTATGTCAGGTCAAACTGAAGAAAGAAAAGTTTAGCTATTGCAGTTAATATAATCTTGCCATTTTTATATGTTTAAACTGACAAGATCACTCCCTTTTTAAAATTTATTTTTCACTGAATTCAGTGACAAGAGTGGTCAAAAGGCATGAACAGTAAACTGAGGGTAAAATGTGGGAATACAGGTTTGCTTAATTTAATGTGAAATATTTCTAACAAAAAATGGCCTAAAGTGAATCGATATGCCCAAAACGATGGAGTTGCTTGGTGATTAGAAATGTATTGATATCTCCCTTCAAGCCTCTGTGATCGAATCCAACCATAGCTGCTTACACTACATTTTAAATACAATGTCATTTCTTTCACGTGTATTTTATTTTTTTGTTGGTTGTTCATTCCTCCTTCTGTTCTCACTCAGTTGATGGTATCTTTGCTCACAGACTGTGGTTTTGCTGTGAACAGTGCTGGTGCTACACAGTAGTGATGATGTGATGAAGACTCTGATAAAGTGTGTATGAATAGGAAGGATAAAAAGGAAGAAAGGAACACTTCATTTAGTATTTAACAGTGGGTATTAAGCGTTAACCCTGTTTAAAAATGAACAACTCCAGTTAATGCTGGAGAGGCAGAATGCATATCTAACGGCTCAGTGAACCAAAACCACAGAAAGATTTACCATTTACCACTGAAGAGTGAAAACTCAGTGAAAAATGCCCTCATATAAACATGTCATACCTCTGCAATTTCCAGCAGGACAGACATACTGTACAATATGTGTAAGTGAGCTCTCAGCTCGCTCTGCTTACCTCTGCATGTTTGATTGCAATGTGATTGCCTTCTAGCAGTTCCAGTTAAATGTAACTTAGTAAGGTGTCGTTGTAAGATAGAGCCAGTGATTTTGTAACCTCATGCTGTGAAATGTATAATTTTGTAGAGTCTTTTAAAGAGCACTTCTTACTTGTGACTAAGCTACTCTAGCAGTGAGAGACACAACTCTGTATAAAGGTCACCTTTACATGCCCACACCCACTACTAATCCTCTGGCAACAAATCCTTTTGAAATAGCCGCCTGATGGTGTTGGTGGTCCCCATCAGCTCAACTCTCACTCTAACAGAAACTGTAAATGTAAATACATATATATATATATATATAAATTACACCTATTATATGCATCTTATAAACGAATATGACTCTGGTAAAGACATATATTTTTTTTTTAACATTTCCAGACTCCAGTTATAATACAACAGAACTGTTATAAATCAGCTTTACATTCATCAGTTGAAAGTTATGAATCCGTTGCTGTAAATTTGAGACAGATTTGTCCATATCTCTTTACTAATATTGAACTGTACAGACTATATTTTCTCTCAGAATCCAAGTGTATGATCTTTTTTTCCCTTCTTGTTTCCTTTTTTGTTTGGAATGGGCAATTCTTCATGTTTTACAGCCCTTGTCACTGCTAACTCCCTTTGGTGGCCTAGTGACGTAGATGTAGACCATGTGTCTCATCCAATACAGATGGTTTCATGAGCTTCTTTTCACCTGCCAGTGAGGAGTTTAATCAGGAAGACATAACACATGCAGAGGTTTATTACACTATCCCTGTTAGATCCCATTCTCCTCCAAACAGCCGCCAAAACCAAACAGAAAGAGGGTGCTGGTGCTGCCACAAAAATCTAACCCTGCCTTGCTCCCATATTACTAGATGTAGGAGAAGATGATGGACCGAATTGGGTGTCTGCTCACACTGTACAGTCATAGCAAATCATGTTTATTGGTAAATGTGATTAACTGAGAAATGTATGTCTCCGCCAGGAAAAATAGTCTCAGGAGAAGACAGCTTTTACTGAGAAATTAAAAACAGCCATCCTTTCTACATTCAGACATACATGTTAGCAGGGGAAACACTGAATTTTAAAGTGGGTGTATCACCTGAACATTTGATTTTGAAAGATTAAAGAGTTTAGCAAAATAACAGGAAAACTAAAATATGATTTTATGTTTTGGGAAATGTTTGTCAGTAATATAACGTGTATGTGAGTAGAATTTATTGGGCTTTTAAACACGCAAAATTGCTGGTACAGTCTTTTAAGTGACTTTTATGTATATCTAGACATAAGATTTCATGTATAGATATCAGCTACAGTGTGAACGTTAAACATGGAGTATTTGGGGTGAATGCAACCTATCTCACTTACCTCAAAATATTGAAACATGACACTGTTGGAAGAAAAATTCCACTGTTTTGACAGAAACATTCTCTAACTTCTGCTACTGACTTTGTATATTAGAGGCCAAACTCATATGTTTCAATTTCACCCTTATTATTTTTTTGTTTTTTGATTAGTCAGTCCACAGCATTATCACACACATCATCTACTGCATACCTCTATTTATAAATAGCTAAATTGATCTGTGTGGAAGACATTTTTCTAAGTTCAAATAAGAAAATTTTGCAACATTATTATTTCATACTTTTATATCTGTGCAATCATATTATAACTTGTAACAGGTGAGAAGACTGAAAAGGGAGAATTTGATTCAGTTTCTTTATCATAACTCCACCTACAGACAATAAACCAAAAAAAAAAAAAAAAAAAAAAAAAAAAAAAAAAAAAAAAAAAAAAAAANAAAAAAAAAAAAAAAAAGCGGATTGCCACTTTTTCAGGACTAGACAGCGAGCTTTCAGCACCGGACAGCGCCACGGCAGCCCGGAGCGGAAGCTGAACGATCCCATCCTCATATCCCTTTCTGTTTGATGTTACCGACTTAAACTAACCCCTCTCTGACTCATTCTTTCATTTTTAACCGGAAACCCTGACAACCCAGGCCCGTTTAAAGTCCTATAAAACATCACGTTGAGCACGACTCCTCCGGGCCTGTAAAAACACTCAAAGCCTTCCACATCGAGGGCGGAGAGGTTCCTGCTAGAAGAGCGATTATAACCTAATTTTGACGACTAATTTAAGGTTAATCTCACAAAGGAAATGATATCGTAAAAGGTGCCGTCGTTGTACGACACGTCGCGTGGGGAAAGGCTATTAAATATCTGTCACCTGCTACACAAAAACTGATACACGGGGTTGTCACGGCCATCTTTCCTTAGCTCACCCTTTACAAATTTGCATCATGAGCAATGGTCAACACAAAACGACACATTAAATGGTGAAAGTGGCACATTTTACTGCCTTAAAACTCTGCTGAAGGAGCAAACGGGCTGAAATATAGTCTGCTTTATATCTGTCCGCCCTCGCACGACGAACGACGACATAGTAGGTGGGTAGGCTATCCCCACCCCCCCGCTGTAGGTTACAAATATCACGAAAATTAGGCCTAACCATAATTCAGTGTTAATAATGTCATCGTCTGTATGAAGATAAACAGAATATACGTCGAATAAAGCTTTAAATTTCCACTAAATGTCTTTACGCTTGTGAAACAGCTGATGGGGCACGTTCAACATGATGTCCTTGCTGCTTCTAGAATTAGGCTAATCGTCACCTGCCGCTAAATCACATAAATTTAAGACCTGGGAGTGATTATTAAGGGCCAAGAGCGACATTTTCTTGTCAGTGACAGTATTTAAATATAATGTTAATTAGTCTGTGGGTGATCGCTCAGACTGTGTCCTTTTCACATCAAACCAGTCCAATCTGGAAAATGCGTGCGTGCTGCCTTCAATGAAAACCCCGAGCTGACAAACTAAAAGACAGGCGATTATACACGAATAAAAACAAGATGCTGATAAGCAGACAAACGCTGTAAAATAGGGATAAATTGCTTGATAACAAATAAATCCGATGCTTTGTTTGCTTCAAGGTTAGGCCCAAGGCGTTAGCCAATATACGTCGGGTTATCTGTCAGAAAATATAGCTTGAATTTAACATCAACACAACGAGATGATATTCTGAATAACCTAAAACAAGCGAAATAACCTCAGGATTTAACACCAGAAATAAAAAGAAAGCCATTCAGCTGCCATAAATCTCCAATAGTCTACAAGACCAATCATTCAGATGCGTAATAACGACTGATTAATAACCAAAAGGAACATAAAAGCGACCAACTCACATTTTTCCAGGTAGTCTAAGCTAGACAGCTGTGTGAAATCCGGACTGGAATTGTTGGTAATAAGTGGCCGCAGATGGATGAAGATCGCCTTGTGCGCGCTCCTTTCTATCCTCTGGCACCCTTTGGACGCTTATTGTGGCGTTTCCCTGCCTATATAGCCCAGGAGGAGGACTCGCTTCTATCTGCTACTGAGATATGTCCCCTTTGCTACAAAACCCCTTTCCTCTTCCTATATCTCCGGCGATGCGGCACCTGCAGGCTATTATAGGAGCCTGGCGCTGTCAGAGTCCCTACAGTAATGAAGGTGTAATAAACAGCCGCCTGGATTACAGGGACAAAGATGGCTCGGTGACGTCAATCGTGGCAAGTCTCATGTTGAAATGGGTGGTCAGACTCCAAACACGCCGTTTTAATGTCCAGGACAGCCGTGTTTTTGTCTGCCGGTGCTGGTGTTTGGACTCTTTGCATATTTCGTTTGGAGACATGGCATGTCATGGTCACGTTTCGTTTTAAAGCTCCAGTAAATAAGCTTATTTTGGTAGCAAGAGTGCATATCAACAAAATGGCGTTCCTTGTAAGGGGGTGTGGCGAGGTGCAGAGATGCCTGGTTATAATTCATAGTAAATACAACCAGGGACGTAGTAGAGAGTAAATCATGTATATGCCATTTACCACCTTTTATAAGGTTTACTTACCTTTTCAGGCTAGCATTTATTTGCATCTTCTTATAGCTTCCCTGAGGGTATAGGGGCTTTTAAAGCATTTCTTCTTAAGCTGGGACCCTTGGGGCCATTTCAGGCTCTTAAGGGCGAAGAGTATAAAACAGAAAGAATTTATCAGAGGATGGCAGATCATAATTGTCATCACGATGTCAAAACCTCAATGCTAATATGTTGGGGTACACAGCCTTAAAATAATAATAATTATTACTTTCAAAATTATCAAATTAAACTATGTCAGGACTTCAAACATAATGCAGAACTCTGTTCAGATTCTTTCAGCTGAAGTTTTGATGTCCTCCACAAAGCACATCCTGCAGGACTACTTCAGAATCGTTGTAATAATAATAATAATAACAATATAAGCACTGCAATAATTCATAAGTACTGAAATGATGTAGAATTTTAGTTCAGCTTGTGCAAGACATAATGCATATTATGCAAATTATATTCATTTACTTTTGTAATTATCAACTGTGGTTAATATCAGTGACTTTGGCCCCCCTCCTATTGTACCACTCATGTCGGACAGATAGAGCACCTGTACAGGATAATCACAAACCCATCCTCCAGAGGATGCTTGACTGTTATGCCACAGTCAAAAGAAATTGATGAAGAACTCTGTGAGTCTAAATAGTTTACAAAGACAAAGACTGATGAAATTGTCATAATCTTGCCTTAAGATCCTTAGAAATCTTAGAGGTTTTGTTTGTTGTTGTTTTTTGTTTTGTTTTTTTGGTGGAATTCCACATAGCCTCTTATCTCTAACACAGCTGAATAACCCCACAGAAACAGTCATACAATGGTAGAATGCAGGGTGATTAAATGAGGATTTGCTACATCGGCAGAGGATGACTTGAAGTTGTTAAGGAAGAAAATTCAGCATTGTGCCAGAGATATACATAGGCCATCACTTAATGACCTCGCAGCAAGAAGATGATTCACAATCTACAAACAAGTTTTCATGTGAATGGCTGAAGGCCAAAAATGTATGAATAGCTTATTCACTTAGGGCCTCTTTAATGGTCTTTGATTTAAGGTTGGATAACAATTACTGTCAGAAATACAGACTGTTTTTAAATGTCTTGGATGAGAAAGAATGGTTGCAAAAGGAATGAAGTTTCTTTTTATTTTACCTTATAAAAGTGGTGCAAGTTGCTGTACGTTCTTCTAACCAATAATATGAGGCTCGACTTTGCAGACTAGGATCCAAACTCCACCACAGGGTGGCACTATAGGTCAGCACTTATGTCACTGCCAATATTACCATCAATCAGTAAGAGCTATCTGTGCAACTACATCCCTTGTTGCTGCAGACATGTTTGGGACCTTCAACATGAGTCAAAAGGTCAACTGATAAACATAAAATTACAAAAACTGTGTTGTTCTTTGTTTCTGTTTTCTTTGGTTTAATCTTGTTGCTTATACAACGAAGTTATACTTTGAAAGGTATCACCATTGGTTGCTTGCCTGCTGGCATCTGTAGATACAGAACTTTACATTATGTTGCATCCATTTAGTTATTTTGATATAACTAGTCCCAAATGCATCACAAATATAGCCAATTCATGCAATTTCAATGTTTTTACCATAGCAATGCCATTTGAATACACATTTAACCCAACATACAAGAAAAGTGGCATACAATAGTTTTTGTGCACTTTCAAATTCATTCTGAGTGTTTTTCACAATATATTTGATTTATTTTCATTTCATTAATTGATATTCATGATTGATATTCATTGAATAATTCCCCAATACACCCAGGAATCCAGGAAACTGTGCATAATTTTGGATGGAAGCTGTGAACAAAGTGTTTTAAAATGGCTGAGATGAGAAAGAATGTTGCAAAAGGAATGAATTTTTTTTCTATTATCTGTAACTATCCCACACTAAAGATGAGAGAAGAATAGTAATATGGGAGATGGATGTACATTGCTTGTCAGACATGTAAGTTGAATTAATCAAAGCTCTGGGCCATGATTTCCTCCTGCCATAGGTAATAATAAGTTTAAAACACTAAGCTTGATAGAAACTGAGTTAAATAGTCCAAGAGTAGAAAAGTATTATTTTTTGGGGCTGGAAGAATAGCCATGTTAATACAGAATTAATTAATTGATTAAATGTATAGAGATTTGATGTGTATAATAGGAGTTTAGAAAACGTCTTCCACACTGCCAAAAATGTTGCCTGAAACTATAAAGGGAAAAACTATCTTTTTTTCTGTATAACTCTGAAATGGCCATTGTTTCATATATAATTCAATCACAAACTGGGCAAAACTCACATTTTGTTAATGTTTCATTGAGGAAAACCAAGCCTAGAGAAGACATACTGTATGATGTAACGTTTCCTCAGTACTACATATCAACAGGAAAACAGGCACAACAGTGGGTACAAGTTCCAGCTGTGAGATTTCCAGCTGATGAGACAGTTTTGCTAACAGGCTCTGCAGAAATGAATGCCATACTAATGACGATCAAAACACAGCCGCAACTGAGCAAAGGACTTTAATATTTACTTAAAAGTGCCTGAGGTATACAATTTGATGAGATAAGACAACTGAGGCTGTCACTGAAAGCTTCTGTGTAAAAGACATAATTTTCTGCTTTTACACATATGAACAATGTTTAGAGTCTCAATTTCATGGCATGATGTCAACATAATAGAAAAAGGACAGTAAATCCAGAGTCAAAGTTATACATAATGAAATCCTGACATTTAAAAGTGGGGATTTCATTCACAGTTATGGTCCTATTTTGCATTTTCTCACTTTCCAGCAATCACAAAAGGGTGTGGCACCAAAAGTATCCCTTAGCCCCTAAAAAGCCTGAAGAATAAATGCCTAAACCACCAAAAAAAAAAAACCTCCAGGNCATTTTTTTTTTTTTTTTAAATAAATCTTTCTACTATTGCTTTTTGATGTATTTGTGCAAAAGAATTACAATACCCAAAGATAAAACCATATACACACCTCAAACATTGCCAATCGAGATGTTTCCTGTAGGGAGTGATATTGCACTGCTTTTCATTAAACAAAACCTATTATGTCGGTGCCAGACATCTGTCAGTACACCCATGATACAGGCACCCACTGTGGGGTGGAGGTGGCATGCTCCATGGCCTCCTCCACACCTTTCACACTTTCATTCACATCATTGTTGACCAGAATTACATCAAAGAAGTGTCTATACGTGGTCAGAATGGCGTCGGACTCCTTTTGGATCATCTGCAGGGATTCAGTCTACGAGACAAGACACAAGCAATTAGCAGTTGTTTGATGATTGAGTTTGTTTTTTCAAAGTATTGTATGTGAATATATTTAGAAAATGATGAGGCACCTGGGGAGCAGTGTTGGTGGGTGCAATGAACACCACAAGAGGTGCAAAATCAGCAGTCCGCAAGAGCTTCAAGGTCTGCAATTAAAAACCAATTTTAGAAGAATTTGTATTAGACTGAGAAACTGGACTGAAACAAGTAGTTGCAGAAGGCTCTGATTCGGATGTTGACAGAATATTTCAGGCTTGGGGAACTTTTTTTTTCACCCAGAATGTAACAAACATACAGTAAATGAGCTTTTAATGTCTGCATGCAATCGTACAGGTGTTGGCTGGTGGGATTGGGCTAGATTAGCCAGATTATTAGATGTCTATGAGATCAGTAGAAACCCTTTTTACTTCTTCAAAAATGGATGATGAGCTTAATATATCTACACACTATTAATTACAAAAACACATTCAATCAAGTTGCTTATTTTTTAATATGAACAAAATGGATATCAAATGGCCTATCCAAGTGGTTTTCAAACTGTGGACCACCGGTGGTGCTTGAATTGTCCCCTGGTGTTATGCCAGGTGATTTTGGATATTTCGCAAACCCAAACTACCCTGTTAACATATCAAAATTAGAGCCTTCTGAAAATCTGTTATTGTGGCAAATTATTCACAAATAAAATAGATTTCAACAATCAATTTTTAGTTAATTATTATTGTTTAAGATTAAGAAATGCTAGTTACAGTGATGGAAACATTTATGCCAAACTTTAATGTAATTTTATGTTCACATGAAAACACTGCTTAAGAAAAATTAAGGTCAGTCTAACACGTAAATGCTCAGAATTGCTGTTTCCCAAACAACCTGCCAATACCCACCTGTGGTTCTATATCCAGTAAAGCGATTTTGCCTTTCTCATGGATCTTCAGGATGGTCTCAATTTTGGTACCAAACATATATCCCTGGAAGCTGCCATATTCTAGCAGCTCATTCCCAGAGATGGACTTAGTCATGGCTTCGTTGGAGATGAAATAGTATTCTTGTCCATTCTCTTCATCCTTACGTTGGGGTCTAGTGGTGTCTGTGCAGAGAGGATAGTTAGACATAGCTAAAAGGCAATTTATTAAAATGATCTCTCCTGATGAGTCTACTTACGTGGTGCTGGGTAGGAGAATTTCTCAGGGTATTTGGTCAATAATGCATTTTTGATATGGCTCCTTCCTACACCAGGTGCACCTGCAATAGACAAAAGTTCAGAAATAATATTACAAATAACATTATAATCATCATTTTGGCTTTAAGTCTGAATCTGTAATTGCAGTGAGGTAACCCTTGTTGAATCTCTGTTACCCTGTAGTTTGCTCTCCTTGTTTTAATGCACTGAAGATGCTTTATTCAACCTCATACTAATTGACTGACCTTTTCAGTTTTCAGACAAAGACTTAGTCTTAGTCTTTGAGTTAACTATGAAATTCTCATATTTTGGGGCTTGTTCTCAAAAACAAGTGTAATTAATCACATGATGCTTATTATTCCTTGCACTGAATTTGACATCATTGATTAATAATGCTACTGAGGTCAGGATCTTACCAATAAGCACCATCGTTTTCCTGTTAAATGCAGGGAGCCTGACAACTTCCTCATAAGAAATCACATCCAGTTGATCAAAAACTGCAAAAGAAAGTGTTTGCTTTAGAAGAACATATTACAGTAGAATTGAGAAAGTGTAGTAAACATAGTTATAGTAATATACTCACTGGAGCTGTGTTTCGCCAGATATTTGTCTTTACATTTCTTTTTCTTTCCAAAAGGGCTGCAGGACTGACTGCCCTCCCTGGCTTTGCTTTTACTTGCTACCCTCCTGCAATGGAAACAGAAATTTAGGCTAAACTGTCAACATCTTTGGCATATCATAAAAGATTTGAGCTCATACTTTATAAATTAAGCATCAGAAATGGTATGGCTGTACCATTCTTGGAGCTCTGGTGAGGGTATCAGTCCAGCAAAGTCAGCAGCACTGCTCTCTACTCTGCCTTGCCACCAGTTAGGATCCTGCTTGTTGATGATCTGAATGATGTCACCAGTCTGAAACTTCAACCCTGCCTCTTTGCATGGGATGAGGTCGTCCTTGGTGGGGTCATAGTCAAACTGGGCTCTCATGTACATCTGCAGAGTAAAAGCACGTGGTAAATTCCCATATCACGAGACATCTGGTAAATATTAAGTAGAAGTACAGTACTACATAACTGAATAATCATAATCTGCAAATCTTGTAAGTTTAAAGTACCATCACTTGTTAGTTTTATTTGTTGCTGCTATATACAACTGTTTTTAAAATATGTCTCAGTTAACCTTTTGACCATGAAACACAAAGGACAACAACAATTTATCTCATATTTTACAACCATATATAAAAGGAACATTACTGATGTTTTGGGACCTTGAGGTTTACAGAGACATTTTTACTGGCTTTCATTTCTTTCATTTTTTAACGTAAAAAGAGCAGATTATTTTGAAGTTCATCATACACATACTTCACTTCACTGGTGAGTCCAGCTTTTTGACTTTTAATGTTCATTATTTATATTGTTAATCTAAAATGTGTGTTGTTTTTTTAATCTATATGCAAGTGACATACTTCTATCCTGTCTTCTCTGTCATGTGCAACACTGAATAATACAGATTTTGCTGTCATATACTGATCTCTGGAATCAGTTTCTGTTTCTACATAACACTGTATTATAATTATTATAAATTTTGTATAATCTGTGAATGGAATTAATATCTGAATTCACTATATTTTTAAGATTTCATTGAAGTCACTAGTCTAATTCTATACAGTTGCTTCTTCCACAGCATACTTTGAACTACTACTGCTGCTACTGCTACTACTACTACTATAACTAGCAATAGAAATAGAAAAATGAAAATACTGCTTGTATACTTAGATAAAAATGGCTTAAAATAAAACACCAATGCAAAATGGAGGTTGAAAAGCTAAGTTAAACAAATTCCACAGTATGTTAATATATATTAACTGTTTGAACTTAAGACAAATACTTTAAAATATGAAGACTGAGTGAGCCTGTGACATCTATTATATATTTTGTCACTAATCAAAAGCTGTTATTAATTTACTAACACTTGACAACCACATTATTATGGTGGAATATTGAAATTATGAAGATGTTTTAATTTCTAAAAATCCGGATTGAGGCTTCAGTAATATACATTTGTAATCTAAAACTGTTAACTGGGAAATGTACCCTTACACAGAATACACAAGTTTATGTTGTGATCTGGACAGCTTAATCATATTTTGTCCACAATATAATCTAATCCATCATGTCATTAATTTGCTTTCTGGAGCTGAGCTGCTGTATCAGACTATCTTAAAGCTTTTAAGCCAAATTATATAGATCAATTCTAAGAAAATGACCCCAGATACTGTCCCAGTGTTCATAAAGTTGAACATAAAGTTGGTGTCCTATTAACTTGCTAGTAAACAGCTGCAGAAAGTGTTGTTTTTGACATGCTAGATTTAAAATATAAATTACTTTTAGTTTTGTATTTTTGACACTGATTTAACAACCAAAGATCACAGGAAGAGCACATGTAAATTCTCCTCAGGGGAGATTCTCACATTGGTCAATTCATGAACATTTCGAGTTCCCCAAATCATTCCAATGGTTGTGCTACACAGACAAAATTAGTGCACCAAATGGAGGAGTCTGATTCATCAAAAAGTGAAAAGTGATGTTATTTCAACATAAAAGCATGGAAAGCTTTTTAACTAGGCCTGCATGGACTACAAGCTTTAAGCTAGACTGCCATCACTGACCACACCCAAGATTTACTGCAATGACAAAATGTTTAGAAGCAAGGTCACTTAATAAAGTATACTTTTCTGTGTCTAATCAATGCCAGAAAAAAAATCAGCAGCCATTTATATATGTCATGCAAGCTGCATGAATGGTTGCTTGAGAAAAATACATATATGTGGGACAGTAGATGGCAGAATGAAACACATGATTAACTGTTTCAAACTAGCAAAACTAAAGCGGGTGAAGTTCTGTATATACAAACTAATTTCATAATCACCTGTATTGTTCACTGACTAACAGAAGATTCACCTAATAAAGAACAAAATATTACAGAGAAAATTTATTTTCAAAAATATATTGGTAGAAGATAGGTCTGAAGGGAGAGTTTATTTTCTTGGACTACTCATAACTAAATGCCGGAGAGAACAAATATGAAAAAGTAAAATTGTTTTTGAAGAGCAGTTTTAAAAGCAAAAGGCATCACAAGACTCTATAACAGACTCTATACTGGTAACCCAATATCATTACCTCACAGGCTCGGGAGCGACTCTGCAGGTTGGGAATGATCTTCATAGTGACTACACCATTGGTTTCTTTCTGAAAGCAAAGATAATGCTAATTTTAGTTGTACTTGCAACTGTTAAATAAAAATAGGTTTTCCCATAATGTAAGTATTTTTTCTAAAGAAAATGTCCAAGTTATGAGGCACCAACTTACCAGGACCTTTTGTAGCTGGTCTACAGTTTGGTTGGTCACACTTTTTCCATTGATTTCTGCTATTTCATCCCCTTCGTGTAAGGATCCTAGAGAGAGGAAGGAACCAGAAGCGATGTAGTAATACCAAATATGGCCATATCTGTTCTAGCTGTCCCAAATAACATCAACTTGTCTGACAGAGACAAACAGATTAAAATATTAAGAGATTAATTATATTATTGTCCCAATGATAATACTAAGCAGTGGGATCAATGGGAAAACCTAAGCAGCAGTGAGTAACTCAGCCTTTCTTTTATTTAGGCAGATTCCTGTTGATAATTGGCTATTTTATTTTTATGTCTTTGTTGGTTGTTTTCAAGTATCTGCATGAATTTACAATATTTGAACTTGAGTAATTGTTTTGCCATTTTAATTGTATCAGATGTAGAAAAGACAAAAATTCTCTTTGTGAGCTCTACAAAAAGAACAGCCAAAAAAGCCCGAATCACTATATGTTGAGACTTGTAAGACATCTTTTTATCCTAAAAGTTCTACTTTGTATGAAGTATATACTGGAGCCTTAGTGGACACATGCTGTGACTGGGATCAAACCAGTGACCTTTAGGTTACAGGACTTTCTTTCTATCCATCAGGTCAGAACATACACTAGGATAAGACTCCTTACCTTGCCTGTGGATCATGCCCCCATGCAGTATTCTGGCCACAGTGCACCTCTGCTTGTCGTTCACTTTCAGAGTGACCCCCTACAGACAAAGACCACAATTCATAAGGAGGGAATCAGCAACACAAACCTTGCAAAATTCTGAAAATCTAACAAGTGTTTGACATACCATTGGCTCTGAAGGATTTTTTTCAAATGCTACTTCCTTCATCCTGGTCAGATCTGTGCCATTCATGTGTGCAGCACTACCATTGGTGTAAACCTCTGCCCCTTTATTCTCATAGGTTTGCATAGTGACCTGCAAAATCAAAACAACAACAGAAAAATCTGAACTTTCTTTTATACAAATAAGTAACATTGTTTGATTGCTTAAGTCAGATCATCCACACAGTTAAATAACAGATCGTGAGTATACTGGTATTTCCAGGGTCTACAGTGAAAGCTTTTTACTGATTCATTTGCAGTTTCCACATATGTTCAAGGTTGAAAATTAACCCAATGTTATGGCACCACATTAACCAACGTCCAATGATTTGCTCAACAGTTTTCATGTGGTCATGGATACCAGTAGCATCATCGGGTGATAACATCAAAGCATACCATTGATATGAGAAAAGTAAACCCTTCAAAATATCAAAATATTTATATAATGTAGAGTTGCAAGGTTGGAGGAAAAAATTAATTTAGTCAACAAAGGCAGAAAAAGAGACAACGAATGTCAAACAAGATAGTCTCAAGTGTGATGATTTTTATGATGGTACAAAGAAAAAAATTCAAGAATTTGTTTAAAATTTGAACAAAGATTAATTAAATGTACTACCTCACAAAGCTAGCAAATTGTTCACTATCAGGGACACGATTATCAGCAACAGCACAATCATTCTCAGTCTCCATGAATACATGACATCAGCACAACTGCTTCAATAGAAAAATACATTATCTGCAGAATCAGGACTACAATAAAACAATAAATATCATTATTGTCCTCTACCATCTCCTAAAAATGTTGTGTTAACATACATGACAGCAGTTTGGTCTATTCTGCTGAGAGGAAGTGCTTTGATTTCTATTGTGTACTTGATGTTTACCCTATTTCTCTAAACATTTTTGTCCATGTCGTTTTAATTTCTAAAAAATGTGTTTCTGGTGAGAAAATTCACTTCCATTAATATGAGTGTGGCTGTCATAATGTCTACCATGTGTCACCATAAATGTGCTTTTAAACATCTAAATAACCAAAAATGCATAGTAATGATTTAGGAAATGGTTAGATGACTGGAAAGACCACTTTATCCTGGTGTTTTGTATTTTACACGTAACAATGTCAGGAGGTGACTGAACGGAGTCACAAAGGTCAACAAGTTGTTTTCCTCTGCAATATGATCCTGTTATTTACTGGCTGTGTGCTGTTAAATCTCAGGACTGCCCAGGCAGCAATGTTTGGATGTGATCCCATGGTGAACAGATGAAATTACATCCTGTACTGAAAATCACCACTACTATCCTGCCACACACTGATCTCTATCTGACATGTTGTTCCTATTCCTATAGGAAATTTGATGTGTATGCTAAGATGCTCCAAACTAATTTTGTAGATCCACATAAAATTAGTGATCTTATGACTAAATAAACTTGATGAACTACAAAGTTATATATAACAAATAGCTGAAATATATCATTTTGGAAATCTTCCAGTGACATTTGCCAGTATTTGCAAGTGCCCCATTAAAGGTCCCAGAATAAAGTGTGCAAGCTATTAAACTAAAGGAAATTCCCCTGTAAACGTTATAATCCATTGGGTAATTTAAGAATTTCTGTGTTTTCCCTTTACAAATTGCTGACCTTCAGGACTGCAGGGAGGAAAATGACAAAGGTTAAAGTCTAAGTCAGATATTATCTCTGATCAGCTGATGAAGAGATTAGCATATTTTATGCATTTGCAAATGTAAAGACTTTATGTTACAGATAAATGTAAAGTATACTGTATTAGTGCAATCACATATGGTCTAGCACTACAGGTATTTTAATGAAACGTGTCTCATAGTGCTGATAGTACACTGTGTCCATTTCAGCAGTTTAAGTGCTGCAGGGTAAAGAACAGCATCTGTGAGAGGAGGACCACAACAGGAAAACCTGTTTCTGTGTGGCTTCCTACACTAGCAGAGAGTAAAGAGATAAAACATGTTTGAAGATGAGCAAGTGATATGTGTCTTTACTGGCTATTTCAGTGGTTTGTGTTTAAAAGAAGTTTTCCTGACAACTGTGAACAGTCAAACCATGCTACGTCTGTGGCCAGGAAGCCCTCTCATAACCTTAGATGACAATTTTGGGTGTGGCGAAAACAAGGATAAACAAAGGACTGCTTGAATGGGAAAAAGCAGCCATTAAATACTAACACAGACCTTATTGTTCAGAAAATGTGCTTATCCTCACTGAAAGGTCAGGCTTTATTATTTAATGTAGGTCAAGCAGATCAAACAAAATGTGATCAAGATGTTTCAGAAGCCAACTGGTATCTGAGAAAGAGACAAATACACTGTGAAAATCCATTTGTGTTGTTCTGTTGTTCTAATCTGATATTATTGATTGCATTACGTAATATGATTGATTACATTATACACTCTCGGTGTCTCTTTCTCATCCTCTCTTCCTCGATATAAAACTGATTGGCCTTTCAAGTCCAGAATTATTAATAACTAATCCTTACAGAGAAGGTAAAGTATTGATCTACTAGCTCTTGAAGGGCCACAAAAAAATCAATATTTCGCCTGTATGAGAGACACTCCTTTTTAGAAACTGTATGTACACTTTATGTGTATTTTAGAGATTATAGGCCTTGCATTATTGTCAGATGATCTCTTATCTTAAATACCTATAATTTCATCGCACATTGATTAAAGAATAGATTGATAGATTTTACATTAAAATATTAAATATAAATATGAAAAAGCTGGTACTAATCTATTACAATACTGAGATAAGTCATCCACTTCTGCTTCAGGCTAGAGCTCATCTGCCCAAAGCTTGACTTGCCCGAACTTGCTGCAATACTCCTAATTTTGGGACATTTATCATTCCAAAGCTGGTGTTGAAAGGGATCACCTGCTAAAGAATAAAAAAACAAGTCACCCTTTAGTTTCAGTGTAATGCAGGAGGAACAGTCTGTTTAGGGCCCAATTCTTAATTCTGAATTGTTTGGAGTAATCTCATGAGGAGCTGAAGTAGTGAAAAACAAAGCACATTAAGACTTATAGGGAAACATCTTCATTTCCACATCTAAGATGAAAAATCCTAGAATAAATCACCTATGATAGATTACAGTTGATCATAACTCTCACACACATCATCTTTCTCTATACACTACTCCCTGTGAGGTAATCAATCATGTGACCTCACTTAAAGATAATGATTTTACAAATCAGCACGGAGCAAAAGAACACGCTGGCCAGACTTTAACTCAAGGTTACTGAACTACAAAGTGCTGATGTCAGGAAAGGAATTTCCTCCATTCACCATTTCCCTCAGCAGCTCAGTGCTGACTTATCAAATTCATAGATAGAAATTTGCTGAAGTATTAATGGCTGGTAAGGAAATGTCAAGGGAAACCTAAAATATTTGCAACCTTAAAGTCAAGATATTGTCTTTGGTTTCATGCTGCCTGTCTTTACCAAATCAAAGTCCTACAAATCACATATCATTAAGAAAGTCTAACATAAACTCCTATTTTGTGGTTAGACATATACAGGCTTTAATGTTTTATCTCAGTGAGAACTGCTCCTACACTGTGTTGGTCACCTTATACCGAAATCAGGAATTTCCTAACATATTTCATAACATATTGTGACTTCAATGCAAAAACAAGTTAAAAAAAACAACAACAAAAAACAACCTGCCTAACCTCATATGACTGTCCACACTAATCTGTCAGAAGCTGCCAAGAATTTTGCTGGATGTAAAACTACACAACACAGTTTATAAAGGGAGATTCCACCAATTTTACACATTGTTTTCATGCCAATAAATTGAATTTTATATGTAAAATTAGTTAAATCCCCCTTTAAGTTTGACATTAAGAACCCAAGGATTTATCTATTTATAACATGATTTTACTGTAACTGTAAAATATTGTAATTTCATTTTACTACATCACTATTGCTTGTATAGCTCAGTGGTTACATAAATACATCATATGATAAATGTCATGACTGACACGTGACTTACTTTTATTTGCCCTGTTTGTTAAACGATTTCAGTATGTTTTGGGGGGAAATACAGAAGTGAATCTGCTCAAGTCAGGTCTATTGGATTCCAGTCAGACTGAAGCTGACCCAGCAGTACTGAGTAATACTGTGGTGACTTACTGATGGCAGATTACATGTCAGAACAGATCATTATGCTGCATATCGGTCTTTGTCTCACAGATCAACACATTCTAATGTTACACTATCACACTGTGCTAACTTGACGGAGGTCTATTTTTAGAGATCTTGTAGAAAACAACAGTCATGTGCCTCATCTCTGCTTCCCGGAAGTAAACGTGTATATTATAATATTGTATGCAATATAAAGTGAAATAAATAATAAAAAAAAAAAAGTNGTAAACGTGTATATTATAATATTGTATGCAATATAAAGTGAAATAAATAATAAAAAAAAAAAAGTCCCCTTACCTTGTCAGACTTTGGTTTGTTTTGCAGAAGTTGCTCCAGGTAAAGGTCTGACAGGGCTGTCCGCACGCTGCTGACAGGCTCCAGTATGACTGCAGGCTCGTTTTTATTGGATTTTAACGTCATCTTTCCTCGTTAGCGAAAAGTGAACCCGATGGTCCCTGAGCAAGGTCCACAAGAGGCTATTCAGATAGCTACTGCTGATATAGAGACAGGAAGTGTCATAAATAAGTGTGAGGGAGAAAAGTCCAAGGTTCTGATCAGCAGCAGGTGACGAACGGGCTCTTTATGCTGGGGGACAAGCCGAGAAGCCAGTAAACATAGGGAAGACTCAGGCTGCATTCAAGGACCTCTCACAAGCTCCGATTTCGGAGAACTGGTAAATTTGTGTTCATGGGAACAATAGGTCTGTTTTCGAAATTCATGCTGCTGTGGATGCAGCAACAAAATAAAAAAATAAATGATTTTGACCATTCAAATTTCTGAAAATACATATTTTTTTATAGACTCAATGGCGATTTTCTTCAGTTTTTAGCCAGAACTATGTAAATATCTGTATGTTATGTATGTATGTCTGTACCATAATGAATATTGTATTATATTGTATTTCATTTATTTATACAAAACAAAAACACGCACTTTGTCACACATACAATGGCATAACACATACTTAACCCTCTAATGAATTGTAAATCACTATTATTTTTTTTTTCTGGACTCTAACACTGAAAGGCAATGCTCTTAATTTTGATTCACTTGCCTAACAACACTGGTAATAAACTTCAATTGTGTTGATATTTATAATTTGTGATTGGACTTCTGTATATTCTCTTTTCTCATCATCTTCTAATCTGTCTATATTATCTTCCGTTGTTTTCCCATCATCTTCCGTCCATATTATGTTGTGTTGTTTAAAAAATATAAAAACTGTACATCTGGTGTGAAAATAGAATTATACAATAGAATAGAATTATACAGTTAAAGATTTCTTAACATAACTCCTCTCTCATTATTTGAAAAGTCTACCGTGTAGATTATCTCTAAACCTTATCCTGACAACTTGGGTCACCTTTAAACAGTCGACTGTTCATTTAGAGTCAATGTAGACAAATGTAAACTATAAACATTCCATTTTATGCATATGTGCCATCTCATGCTGTCCGTGGACTTTTGTCAGCAAATCTAAATATCCGACTGTCATTAAATGCAGCATTACTGCAGAATTCTCCGCTGCTCCGTACAGTCAGCTATGACGTAGATGTTAACTGTGAGAAAGCAGAATAACGGAGAAATTAATGTTTTTTGTATGATACATGACAACCTCTGGCACTGTAATTGTTATTGTATTTGAAGTAAATAAAAGTTGTTAAAAAATAAATAAAGGAGAAATCTGAAGGGGGTAAAGAAGGTCCCTGAATATTTCCACCTGCAACCTAATGAAGGTTTCAGTCATTTGGTGATTTTAGTCACGTTAAACTGTGTTCATCATAGTTAAGAGTATTGGAAAACAAAATTTTAAAAATTCCAAATTCCACTTCCAATTCCAATTCCAAAATTCCCATTTAGATGTTACCATTAACATAAATAAATAAATAAATAAATAAATAAATAAATAAATAAATAAATAAATAAAATATGGTGAATAGCATCCNATAAATAAATAAATAAATAAATAAATAAATAAATAAATAAATAAATAAAATATGGTGAATAGCATCCATGTTCTATGTAGTTTACACAAATGTAGAGGTTTGACTGTTAGCTCCAGATAAGCTGCCAGCTGTAAGGGACTATAGGGGAAGTCAGCATGCAGGTAAATAAGAGTCCCTGTCTTCCCTAACATGGGCCTGTATGCTCTTTCTCTCTTTCTATTAGAGCCATCGTTCACTGTAAAACCTAACAGCTTATCTTACTAAATGAAATAAATTAATATAACTTAATTCTAAAAGAAAGTTGAAGTCACTCCTCTTCA
>VXCM01003943.1:0-42991 GCA_014773175.1 Lucifuga dentata
TTTTTTTTTTTTTGTTTTGTTTTGTTTTGTTTTTTTTTTGTTTTTTTTAGATTGAATGCTATTTTTCCCCCCAACCATAGTCACAGATTAGGCAAAGTGAATGCTCTAAAATCCTCAAAGGAAATAAAAAGATCTTTCCTGCCAATTTAAAATACAGTATTGAGTGCAACCAATAAATAGGGCGGTTTCAGAGGCACGTTACTTTGTGTCATGAATAGTACAGCAGGGTTATTATCTGACAGATCACTTGCTGCTTTTTCAGCATATGCAGTGGCTTACTTGTCTCTCTCCAAAGACAAACACATTTTAGCCAGAGAGCTGAAAAATATAATTTCCTTACTGATGTTTTGCACATGGTGTAATTGAACCACACTAGTTTTCTCCTCTACCATGAAGTTTGATGATTCTGCATGAAGCCAGTGCTCTATAAATGTTTGGTCCCTTCGATGAAGGCAGTTTTATCATGATGCTGCACCTTCTCTTGCATACAGAAGATTATTGTATTGTACAACTACCCTATGAGACTTAGGTCTAGATTGATTATTTCCATCCCCCAGTCGTCTTCCAGTCTGTCTGAAGCTACCCCTGCCCTTCTTGCTTTCACCCTTACTCCATTACCTATTGATTTCCTCAGAAATGCTCAACAAGGTCAGAAAAGCTTTTCAAGTCCTCAGCTGTCTGTAGTCTTTTCTTGGCCTCTCTTCTCTTCTCGCACAATCTCCCCTGGTTTCCCTCATGTTCGTCTCTTCCTCTAAACTCCTGCATGTGTGTCTCCTCGCTTGGTCAATCATGCATGCCCGTCACGGCCAAGCCTACCTGTGCTGAACAAGTAATTCTGTTCTCCAGGGAACTGAGTCGAGGGAGAAAAGGGAGAAGTGAGGAGAAGGGCATAGAGGTGGGTATTTGGGGAAAAGCAAGGTAAGCTATTTGCAACAGGAGTTGTGCTGTCAGATTCAGCCTGACATGGATGCTGAAGCCGCAGGGGAGATAAAGATGGAGAAGAAGAACCAAACAGTAGTATTCTGTTTCAACTCCACGTGGGAGTATGGAAGGATTTACTCAAAACTGGAGATAAGCCATGGTGCTACAGTTCATGGCCTTTTTTTTCCCCTTTGTGAAAAGAAGATAAATAAATGGAAGTGCAGTATATTGTATTTTTAACTATGAAAGAAAATAAATGAAAAATACATAAATGAGCCTGGTAAAGCTGGTTCTGAAAGATGTTTGTAGTTACTACAGTATATTCAATTAAGAATATTCCTTGTGGAAGGGTTGGGTTGAAAGTAAGACAGCCATCTCTATGAAATGTGTACCTGTAAATGTACTGGATGCAATTAGAGAAAATGATTGTGTGTGTAGACTGTGTGTGTTTATGTCCATGTGTGTGTGTGTTTCATAGTGATCCATTAGTGTTTTTCTGCTACTGATAGTCTTACCTCAAGGAATCAGCTCAACTACTACCTCATTCGTTTTCATTTGTGCTGCTCAGCTGAACCCTGGAACTAAGTTTGGAAGCCATCCAGCACCCTGCCTGCTTTTCGTAAACAACTTCTATAAAGGCTGAGAGAAGGAAAAAAAATTGGCACGGCACTAAAGTAGTGCAGAATGAGGAAACCATGGTGACGGAGGGGGTGAAAATGGGAGGAAATGGATGGAAGGTTAAAGAGTATGACGGAGGAGTAGAAATGAATCAGCATTACTTAGATCAGTGCTGCTTAACTTTTGATCGTAAAAGTGGCAGTGAAGCAAAACAGGACACAGCAGGATTAACTCGGAAAATTTAAAATGGGGGATGAGTTTCAATTTGTGTCACTTTCCAGCTAAACATGGTCCCTCTAATGGATTTTTTTGTTTGGTTTTTCTTGCTCTGAAACCTGCAAAGCTGTAAATGCTGACGCAACCGTGAATGCAGCTAAGCACATTTTTTCTTCCTTCCCTCCAACCCAAATAGTTCCCTTAATGAAAATGGCTATCATAAGACTTTTCAGCAGGTTTGGAATTCAAATATAGGTTCAGATGTACCATCCCAGCAGTCATGGTTGTAATGAGGATTTGGTTGTGTGACAAAGCAAATTAAAGGACCATATCAGCAATCATGCATGTTTGAGCCTAATACATTCAATTTTCATACATGTTATGTTACTGACAATCATTTCCCAAAGGATAAAACCGTATTTCAGCTTTCCTGGTATTTTACAAAATCTCTTAATCTTTCAAAATCAAATATTCAAGCGATACCTTAAAAATCGTTGTTTTGCCTGCTAATAGTTACGCAGCCTTATGAAGTCACTGTCATTTAAATTTTTCGATAAACGCAGATCTTCATTTGGAGCTATATTTTCCAGTGGAGACATACATTAATTTTGCGCTTTTTATTGAGCTTAAACACTAAAATTACGTAATTTTGAAAAAATCCTGAATACACATCTTGTTCACAATGATGGATTATCTATCCCAAGAATGTTTCAAGTATTAACAAGTTGTCTTAATAGCGTACCAGAATGAACTGATACCAATGAAGGTAGGAAAAAAATTTTAACTCACCGTTCCAGTAGTATGCTTTGGGAAATGATTGTCAGTAATGTTATGTGTATGAAAATTAAATATATTAGGCTCAAACGTGCCCCTGTATGGTTCTTTAAGAATCTCAGAGCAATGACCTGGGCAGGACATCTGGTTAAGTCTACTAATGTGATGAAAAATTTCAGTCAAGATTCTTACTTATGCAGAGGTCAAGAACATTGTGTGTCCAAAAGACCAGAACGTTTTTTTTCCTTCCATTTTTCTATCTATTTTATCTAACAAGTTCAAATCCAACTGTGAAAGAATTGAAAAATAAATAAACACAAAAAGAAAGAAATTGTTGATTGTAGTTGTGGCCAAATGACTTTCAGTTTACTGCTACACAGCAGCATATTTGTTATCTTTTCTCTTTTGCTCAAGGTTGAAGCCTTGTCTCTATTTTTCCCTTGCAATCTAATGCAAAATGGGATTTGGGTGGTTAAGGCCTCTGCTGTCCAGGTAAACAAAGGCTTCCCAGACTGTACACACAAATCAGACTCTAGCTCAGCTCCTCCTGTGTTCAGCGGATTACATTTCATTCTAGAGACCAGCACTTCAAACCCTCATTGCTTGTTATGCCCAGCCCTTCCCCCTCTCTGCACATGATATCGCAGCGTGAAAGAGCTTGTAAATCAGCCTACCACAATATTGTTGGGAGGGAAAATGTGCGTTGCTGGCATTTGCAACGGCACAATGCCAGTGTATAAGCTGGACACCCTTTGTATTTACAGATTGTTTGGCGGTGGGCCTTGAGATGTATAGAGTGCACACTGACTCTCCTCCCTGTGTGTTTGAGTGTGTGGGGTTGTCCTGTAGGGTTCAAATGTTTGCCATGCCTTTCCTACACTGGAATTAAACCCTAGTCCCATATAACTAGTATCACAATACTCATATCATAATATCTGAAACATAAAGGGTTTCCTTTCTGTTTCCTTTCTTTGTCTCAAGTAAGTACCATTTACAGCAAAGCAACTCTCAATGTTAAATGCACAAATTGAAGCTTTTGTGATATAATGCAGGGAAACTAGTGAAAGAATCCAGAAGTAGCTGAACAGGAAGCTGTAGCCACCCACTGTATTGGCTTCCCTGCAGGGTCTTTTATATTTCTTTACCTTTTGCCATCAGGCTTTAAAACTCTTAAGTTCACAGTAATCCTCCTAAATGAGGTCCGATTCTCCAACTTTTTTTTTTTTTTTTTTTTTTTTTTTTTTTTTTTTTTGGCCTGCGTCTACCTGCTATCTTGCTATTCCTGCTTCTGCCAGGAAAGATCAATGTGTTTGAGTTGAAAGTAGGGGTTAGCGCTAAACGGAGGACGCCAGGCATTAATGTTCTGCAGGCACTCGTCATTCAGTCTCGCATCTGTCCTGGGAGATAAGAACCGTGGTCTGCTTAGGCGGATCAATGGCCCAATCCATACAACACTCTCCCACACTATTTCCTCTCTTTATCTTTGTCCTTAACTTGTTTTCTTTTCCTGCCACTACTTTATATTTGGGATACGAGCTACTTCCTTTTTCATACTTAAAAAGTGAAGATAAGCAGTATTGAAGTTTACAGTAGTTTACAGTGCATACATTTTCAAAAATACTAATAGTTTTGTTTACTGTGCCATTACCCAACAGAATTTCAACTTTATGCTAGACATTATACGCATATCAAAGATGGCTGCTACACAGATCGTAGAAGCTGGTCAAGCATGTGATGGTATCTCCGTTGTCACCTCTGTTTCTTTTTCATTAGCATAAAATGCGGATCTCCTCAGTCGTCGCCATCTTAGTTTACACTGTTCAGCAGAACTGGAAGTAGATTTTAGGTTTTTCTTGCAGACCAGGGATGATTTATGTTTCAGCTCCTATATATTGCTCCCTGCTGGATACAGTATTTAATTCTCTAGATTGACACAAAGTTCCAAGCAGAAACATGAGCAACACTACTTGAATAATATTTGTGGGCAGATGCGGAAACGGGTAGTGAAAGTCAAGTGTAACCCTGGCCTTAGATACTGCTGGCCTCAGTGTTGGATTCCTCCATCCCCTGCTTCATCATAGCCAAGGCTAAGTCATAAAACATGATGCAGTATATTGAAAAGTGCTGCATCATCTCCCCGTCACCCAGAGACTAATCCTTTGTTCTCCTCTTTTTCTCCACTTCACCCTCTCTCTATTTCTCCTTTGTTTTTTCTAGCTAAGGTCAAGTCAAAGTGTGCTCCCACATTCTTCGCCTGTGCTAATGGTGTCCACTGCATCATCGGACGCTTCCGCTGTAACGGCTTCAGTGACTGTCCTGACGGGAGTGACGAGGAGAACTGCAGTAAGTCTGATGCACCAACCAAATCCCATAATAGCAATATGACTCACGCCATGGTCACCTGGTGTGGCTGTATTCCATTATAAACTGTCCTTTAATCCACTTTATAGTACAGCCACTTTTTCCTGTTGTCTTGCCAGAGTACTGAAAATGTACACTTAAGTAAAATACAGTTACTCCACAAAACCTGAGAAAGGCATTCAAGCAAACAAAATACAGTTGATATAACAAACTACAACAAGTACAAATTATCTCCCTTTTTTTGTTTTGTTTATTATGGATGGGGCAGTGCAAAGTATAGAAAACAAAAACAGCAGTGATTTTTTAATGAATCAGGGAGCACCAGAGGTAATCAGGCAAAGATATTTAATTACCATAATCGCCTCACCTCTTTCCATCTTTTCCGTTTCTTCCTCTCTGTTCTCTTCATCCCCTGCTATTCTCTATGTTAATTTTTCTATCTGTAACAGCAGATAAATAAAATGAAATTAAGACCTTACTTGTAGAACACTGAGCTGATTTGCTAACCTCTTTATCTATGGTGGTTTAATAGAGAATAACATCTCTGTTTTGACAGGCTTGACGCACCATTTAAATACACTGATAAACTGTGTGGGCTCATATCAGATTTATTGATCACTAACAGATGTGAATCAAATACGTTTAAAGCATCACTCATATTTCATGCACCTGAAATTTACCACCAGAACGAAACAGGTCTTAATTTTTGCATGACGTATTTTATGAATCACTTCCCCAACGTGTTAATAATAACGAAATACCATACCGCCTCTTTCAGGGCAAATGTTAAAAAATCCCAGTAACAGACATTCATGAATGAGGGAACATGACTGCGTAACGATATTTGCCCTTATCAACACGGTAAATCTGGCACTGTGGTTTATGAATTCCCCCCAATGTCTGGACATGTGGAACACGGTGATCCAGGTCGAGTCTAATCAGAAATGTTGATTGTGCTCACATCATCCAGTCCTGCTTCCCCAGCGGGAAACTTGCATCAGGCCATTCTCCTCCATTGTCAAAGGCAGTGTTCCTAGCCTGCAGGGCCCCGTGCTCACAAATCTAATCTCGCTATTTAAATAGCGCTTTGCTCCATGCTCCCAGGACATACGGCATCACCACTGTGTAATTTGCTGGATCTTCTCACAAGATAATGTTGCCTCATTTTGGAAAAGCTAGAATAAAGACAAACAGGAACATGTGCCAAAAAGAAATACTGCTGGGCAGGATTTTGTTTGATTTTTATCAGATACCCCACATCAAATACAGTACTGATCACACACTGATGTAATGTATGCACTTCTCTGAATCTGAAGTTTGCTTTTTTTTTTTTTTATTGTGACATTTGTCCCATTGAAAATGTCAAAACATTTGGGATGTGATCAAAAGCTGTACAAAACCAACTTCTAACAAAATGTCCAAACACCCACTAGAATATTTTTAATATTCTAGTGAATTAATATTTTTCACTTTCAAATAATTTTATGGATATAAATCTGTTTCTCAGCGGTAAATGTCTTAGTCTAGATCTTTGTAAAAGTCACTCATACTGGTGGTCCTATTTCTCATGTATCTTTGAAGTGGAAGCCTTTCATTGTAACCCTGTTAGTGCTCACACCTGACCCCTGACCTTTGCTCTAACTCAACCACGCAGGAAACCCATTGGTGTGCTCAGAGGCTCGCTTCAAATGTCAAAATGGCCGCTGTGTGGACCGCAGCTTCCTGTGTAATGGCCAGGACAACTGTCAGGATAACAGCGATGAAGAGTTCTGCCTGACCACAGCAGGTACACACATGATGCAACTCAAACACGCGGTGCAGATGGTCATGTATGCAGGAAATTAAGCTATAAGGCTTTTCATACAGGAAATAGAACAGCTGTTGAGGTGTCAAAAATGACAAAGCTGTCACAGTGCAGGGGAACAGAATATTTTTCCCTCAAAGTGCAGTGAAGCAGAGCAGAGATATAAACAACACTTCTGGTCCTTCTGAAACATCAGACTAGTATTCTTCCCACTGTTATTCCATTTTTCTACGTAAAATAAGAGCGACATGTGATAGGATAATATGCTAAATGATTCCCTTGCCACCAAACTCTAAAAGATAATAACAAAATAATTGAGAATACCAAACCAGAACATGTGTTCGCTGTAGGACCACAGAGAAGAGCAGCACAGAGAAAGGTACCCATGATCAAATTAAGAGAAAATGGAGGAGAGAAAATCCTCCATGCATGGTTAGATTTTGGTAGAAGTAGGTGTTTATTACTTAGACAGCTGTTCCAAGCAGTCAGCCTCCCTGGAGGAGCATCAGACAGCACAAGGAGATACGCCGTAATTGCAGAAATTGCTAGAAATGGCAACTGGAACATGCCATTGGACACATACTGTCTGTGGACAAATCTGTGTCCACTGTGTTTCCTCATTGATAAGTGAACAGCAACACAACCAAGTGTATTACTTGCAGGGAGAACGGGGTGTTATCATGATGTCAGGGGTTTTGGAACACAAGGAACACCCCAAAATAACATTTCGGGGTGTTCCTTGCTATATATGGAGCAAAAATAACCTAAATGTCACTGGCCCTTGCCGCTCAGTTTGCTGCTAAAGCCGTACGTAGCCAACCGTGTAAAGTACAAGTGTTGAAAAGTTATGAGCTCTGTGTTGTGGTGGCCTTCAGAAAGATCAAGGAAAAACAGCTCTGTAATTTTTTCTTCTTTTTTTTTATCATCACCCTCTGTGTTTTGGAGAGAGCAAAGGCATCACTGTGAATTGAGTCTCTGAATTTCTTTCCTACACACACACACACCCACACACCCCTTACATTCCGCTGTGACTTTGCTTCTCTCTATAATAAGCACAGACCTGCAGGTGACAGATAAGGCATGCAATATCCGCTTTAAACCACCTGAGCATAGCATCACCTCCCCACTTTCTCTTCTATAACTCTAGTTTTCTACCTCTTTTCTTCTGTTTAAGTCATTTTCCTCCTTACCCGTCGTTGCTTACGTCAGTGTCACCACATTTGGTTTTCTGTTTGACGAGTCTATTGAGAAATCAGCGCAACATTGTAAGATAGAGTTTTGTTATCCTGCCTTAGAGGTTTAAGGCTATTAGATCACCAGCTTTTTGTGCCTTTGTTTCTTAAATTTCTTCTCAGTGTGATTTTAAACTATGCGGAAGCATTCATAAATGCATTGGTGCAATCACTGCATGGTGAGATAGAAGGGGTGGGATATGGAGCCTGTAAGGGATAAGAGAGATAAAGAAATGGAAGGTGCAACCTATAAACCTAATATAGTGAACCTGGATGGGAGCTGCAAGGAGCAATGAATAGCAATGGGCAAGAAGATGGGGGCAAGCAGAGGGAGATGTGATTTGGCAGAGAAAGGCAGGGATTGTATATAACTGAGTGAAGGGAAGAGATAAGCCAGAGAGGATGAGAGCAGCATCCATCTCATGTCGAGCCCTGAGGCGTCACGTTGTAACAGAAATGACACGAAAGCCAGTTTAGCAAAGCTGAGCACCTCTTTCCTCCCCAGACCTCCAGTCAGCTCATAGCAGGGGATGCAGCGTGCAATGACGCGTGTTTTCCCCTGCAATAAACTGTTGGGGCTGCAGGGCACACGCTTGGCCTGATGCATGGGGGACCATCACAGAGAACAAGAGGGGCACCCTGCATATTGAAAGCAGCATGCACACACACATACAGTACACACACAGAGAGAGACAGACATGCACAGCTTTTAAAATCATCATTTGGCTCTACAACATTAGCGTTGGCAGTTAAGATGGGTGTGCACATGGTGGATATTAAAATGTATCTGTGTGGGTTTAAAAAAAAAAGCCACTGGTTTGAGACAGCATGCCACAAGCCACAAGCTCCTGACACACACACACACACACACACACAAACATCACAGTAAGCTCTGCATATTTAATTGCAAAAATAGAACCTCCACAACCTCCAAAAGAAACTTTCCCAATGTCATGGACCTGGTTTGTTAAAGAAATTAAGGAAATGAAGTGATTAGCACTTAATAAATGATTGACAATCCCCTTAGAATCACTTAACAAAAGTAACTGAATTCAAATGTACTCAACAGTGTCTCTCATTACCCACTGATTAATATAAGTAAACAAAGAGTGCCAGCTGGTGTGGTAACAGTGAAAATAGGGTGATGGGGATTAATTCTTACATCTTCACTATCTCAAAGAGGCTCGGTCTTGGCTGTTTTCTCGACTGAAGATGTTCTGAGAGTGAGGGTTAAATGATGTGGAGGCCAAAGGGTTGTTTGAAGGCTTAGAAAGCTTTCAACTGGCTTTGTGTATATTAGAAGATAAGGTATGCTTTGTATGACCAAAAGCATCAACGTCTTTGGATTTGGTTCTTTCAGAATTAGATTTTCATTTGTGTTCTATTAAAAGACAACAGACACACAAATACCTTCAAATTCCTTACAAAATATCTTAAGTGGAGACAGTAAAGTTCTGCATGCATTAAGTCTCATGATGTTACATTTGAAAGATTTACACTTATCTTTTTTCCTCCATTCATTTGTGGTAAGAAAAAATAAATGGTAAATAAATCCTTAAACTAGTGAATATAGCACAGCAGCTGATTCACAAACACTTTGAAAGCCTCACAACAAGGATTCTGCGTTGATACAATAGGGCTCTGTCAAATCCACGGCCCCAATCGCTCCTGAAAATTAGATATTCAGTACACATGTTTGAATATATTTACCCTGTTTGCTGGATAAAGCCATTTGCATGTGATTTAAATTACAGTGAGTCATAAACAAAACTATTTATACCCACTCTCTGCTCAAGTATCTTTCACAGAAGGAAGGAGTCATACCCAAGGGTAGGCCTTTGTTTATCCCATGCTACAACATGAACTGTATAGTATGCATAATTTGTCAGCAGTCTCACAACAAAATAAAGACCATTATTGCAAAATATTCTATATCCTGTGTGGTCCAGGAAACAGTTTGTCACATTATGGGCCAGATGATGATCCCATCAGAGTAATCATTGGACTACAGGTCCAATTAGAGCACAGAGAGGCACAGAGGGAGATGTTGGGCGTAAAGCTGATCACTTGCATGTCAGCAAGTCAGCTGTCAACTAGGGCTGGACGATATTAATGATATAAAGTCACATTACAATATTAAAAAATCTTCGATATAAAAATGAGGATGTCGATATAAAATCAATAGAAAAGATGCTTGAATACAGTAAGTTAGTGATGGCTCAAATAGCCAACAGCTTGTCAGAACAGGAACAACTAGCCAATCAGGTGGCAGTGTCATAATAAAGCCTGCCCACTTCCTCAAAGCAGCATTTTGCTAAATGGTGAACACAAAGCACCCCGTGCGGTAATATGTGAGCAAAAGTCAGACAAAGATGTCAGAAAGTGATGAAACCGCAGAGGAGAGAAAAAAAAAATCAAATTATGATGATGGCTGTACAACAAACTTATTTTACCATCTGAAGTGCTGCCATCTTACGGGGTCACAAAGCAGCGACTTCAAACCCGTCCTCCAGGACAAGCAGCAACACACTCAGAGACGCTCCACGCCAACAAGCTACCATATAGTCTGCTTTTTCTGCCTTCACACCATACGACCAAAAAATAAAAAGACATCACGCATGCTGTAGCTTTTTTTATTTGAATAGATATGATGCAAATACAGACTGCTGGAAAAGAGGGATTTTTCACTTCAGTTTCAGTTTTTCTGTTCATACAAGTGTTGGTTATTTTTTGCATTCAAAACATGCATAAATAAAATGTTAAAATAAATCTTATGTTCAAGTGACTCGAAATGCAGCAGAATCTTTGTCATGATTTATGTCGTGATATATATTGATATTGGTCAATATAAAAAAATATATATTGTGATATTTTTTTTTCATATCGTCCAGCCCTACTCTCAACATAATGCAGCCCTGATCAGTCTGATAAAATGAAACATCCACAAAGAATGATCATACTACTTTTAAAGAAAACGCTATGTGTAATTAAACTTGCCAGTTTCTTTTATTCTGATAACCTCGTTACCACAGCAACTTTCTTTGTTAAGGGAGTTAGGCATCCTGTACCAATGCCAATCCAACCCATAAACATTAATATGTATATCAGGTTTATTGTATCTCCAACCACCACCCCAATACCCTACTCCCACCCCCTACCCTCCCACAGAGCGCATCCCTAGGAAGCTTTCAACTATTACAGTGAGCAGCTGTAACTTTCTGGTTTGTTTTTGGACCACTGTGTCTCTCAGAAGTCAGATCTTCATTTTAAACTCCGGGGATGCTTCCCTCCCACGGAGTATAATCTGCAGCTTTCTATTCTGTTGTATCCTCCTAAGGCTGTGTAAGAACTTTGCCATAGATCCACGAGCACTGCAAATGCTGTTTTGCATAAGCACGTTTTATTCAGCAGCCTGTCTTCACAGCCCTGCCATTTAAATGGCTAATAAACAGCAGTAATTCAGGCAGGGCTGTGTATACAGTGACTGTCTGTTGACATCGAGCAGTAATTCCTACCTCTCCATTAGTGTCGCCTGCAAACTAGACATTAGTACATAGTGTCAGTCTGATATATAGACAGAACAAAAAAATGTCAAAGTGATTAAGAGTCCTCCAGCCTGTATTCACCATTTGTATCATTTTAGCTTTCTAATAGCCTCTCAGACAGCCATGTCCGCCCCCACTGATTCCTGCCAGACTTTGGGGCCCAATAATATAGCTATACTTTAAAATGACAGCTTAATCCATGCACAGTTTTCAGTTTTTGAGGTTGAGGCATGTGTGAGACTTGGATGTTGGGCTTGGGTGGGTCATTCATGCCTTTAGTTATTAACACCGAGAGCTAACAGACAGAGAAAGGTGTAGGAGGGAGCATGAAATGGTAAAGGAGAATATAATGGCAGCAGACTGAGGTGCAGGAGTAAAATGCAATCGTTCCAGTTTACTAGAGTCAACGCACGGTTGACAGGCACAAATAGGAAAGGCTGCACATGGCACCGCCCATGGATTGGAACTCAGGAAAAGTTTCAGCTTTTTGCTTTTGTTTGCCTAGAGCCAGTTCACAAGCCCATGTTGAGGGGGCCCTTGGCGGTTATTCTGACCAAAGCTTTGGCAAGATGCTGTTAGCTGTTTTGGCAACACCACACCATGGAGGGGCTGCTGCTTTCTGTGTTCTTAAAGGACCATACCGTCAATTGTGCATCTTTGAGCCCAATATATACAACTCGCATACATTTGATGTTACTGACAACCAATTTCTAAAACATAAAACCGTATTTTAGTTTTCCTGTTATCTTTTCAAATCCTCTAATCTTTCAGAATCAATCGTTCAGGTGATACACCCACCTTAAAATTCAGTGTTTCGCTTGTTAACACTTTTGCACAATTGTAGAAGATGCGGCTATGACTATATTTCCTGGCGGAGAAATACTGTACATCGTATTCTGTGCTGCTCCGTGCTGGATCAGATAAATAAAGCTGCTTTGGCAAAAAAAAAAAAACTAATAGACATTTTGTTCGTGATAGATTACATATCTCAAGCTTTTTCAAGTCTCTACAAGTTGATTTTAATAGCATACTGGAATGAACTGAAACCAATGGCAGTCTGGAAGGTAGGAAAAAAATTCTGAAATTCACCACTAAGTAGTATATTTTGGGAAACAGTTGACAGTCACGTAACATTTATATGGATTGTATATATTGTGCTCAAACATGCACGATCCTTTAATGTAAATTGTAGATGGAATTATTTACCAGCAAAGTAAAACAAGGTGTAGAAACAGGTGTAGAAATTTGCATTTAGCATTTGATTGTGGGTTTGCTATTCATATCCACATCTACTTTTCTGATTGTGCAGAATAGATTATAGATAGTTAAGATTGTGTGTTAGCGCACCCTTATGTTGGATGTATCCCTCTCCCTGTCCTGTGCTTCATCTGAAAATACAGCTATCCCTCTAGTTTGTTTCTTTTGTCCTCCCTTTTCTCACCCTCTCACTCACCAGGGCTGAGTGTCAGTCCTTATGGAGCTCCTGTTGTGTGAGGGCCTCATTGCTATTGGCTACAACCACACGGGAGGTCACTCCAGGGACCCTAGTCTACATGAATCACCCCCGTCCTTGAATCAGGACCAGTCAACCGTCGCTGTTCAAGCTCCTTGAAATGAACAGCCTTTCCCTCCTAAAACTATCCTCATTTGGTCACCATGGTGATGGTGGTCATGTAATGACCAGCGCCCACAGAGCTGAGGAGGAATTTCTCTCAGGACAAAAGCTCCACTGTTACCAGTGGGTACAGTTGTACTTTGAGTGAGGGTGGAAGAGTGGTTGTGGGTTATTTATGAGTTTCTGTGTGTAATATTTATGTGTATGGGTGTAGGAACAATAGGTTGAAATACATACAGATTCATACCTACATACAAGACACAGAAAGAAGGGCAGAGAGAGAAATAAAGAAAGATGCATCACTGTTTGGCTTTAGGTAATGATGGAAATGCCACTTCATGCCAGTATGAAGCGCGAGTAGATGCAAAAGTGAAAGAGGCTCACAATCAATAGAGAGAACCGTTGGCAATGACTGTAGGTTGTTTAGCAATAAAAAGGCGGCAAAGATGAAAAGGAGTTGGTGTGTTCACTCTCTAAATCCTAGTAGCAAGAAAGATGGGTAATTTTCTGTTTATTTGAGGAGTTTAGAGTTTAGACGTGCTGCTCCAATAGCAGTGGAAGTAGTGGATGAACCAAAACAAAAGCTGAGTGCTTCCTGCTGGCCCCTCGAGTGATGCAACCAGCCATGTAATATTTGGACTAGTTACAGCCAATGGGAGGCATCAGAAGTAGAAAACAAAAAAGACAAAATTTGACTTTGGGGTCCAGCATGAAGTACACAGAAAGAGCCTCATCATGAGTCTTGAAAGACATCGACTGGCATTAAGAGGTAATATAGCACAAATGCTAATTGCTGGTTGTTTTCACTGTCCATGGTTGCACTGTGAAAGCCCTAAAAGCACATAATTATGCCCTGTGGTCTGATTTTGAGCCATTAGATCATGGTTATTAGAACATGACAGGTTAGATCCGGCCTTGACCGCAACATTTCCGTGGTGTAGTGACACTTAGCCTGAAAAGGCCTTTCTGGACCTTCATTACACACTTGTCGGCTGACAGTATAGAGGAAGTGGAAACAGCATGCACCATGTAAAGTGCATCCTTGAAATTGATGGTGGTGTGCTCTCTCTCTCTCTCTCTAAATAATTTCAGCCTTTTACTTCCCTTTATACTCGCTGTTTTTGAAGGTTGTTCCTGCCTTGCCTTCCTGCCATTGTGCAGCTACCCCATTTAAGAAAGACGTGTTGAGATGTAAATTTCAAATGCTCGCTAGTTACCTTTGCTAAACTCTTCAGTGGTTGCAGAGTGTTGACAGATACTTTGCAAACACTGATTAATTAGAGATAATGAAATATTTAATAAATTTATAGTGTGCAGTAAAATTAGCCAAAACAAGAAAATTAAATCACTCATCATTTGTGTTTGGAATATTTCCACAAGCTTGTTTCTGATTTATGTGATGCATATGAGATGGTTGTGCACTGGGAGCTTAATTTATTTTACCCACATAATTTTTTGGCCATCTCATCTTTTCTTCAGGCATATCTACTGTAAGCAGTAGAGTCACTTAGTAGCATTACTACTGTGCAGTGTGTTTGAGTAACTCATGCTGTAATAACAGAAAATAACTGCAGATAAATATAAAAAATATGAACAATCCACTGTGGCATTAGGTTCTTCACTGCACCTACCAAAGAACATAACCTAAGCACTGATCCCTGAACACCACTTCTTTTAGCCTCAGAACAACTAAATCCCACTGTGATTAGCTGTCAGGTAGCTTGGACTTATTTCCCTGTTAAGGATCACTAAACACACCTTCCAGCATGGGAAATATTTTGTCCCTGAATGCTGCAATAAAATTACATGCTTGATTTCTCCAAGATGTCCATTTATCCAGGACTAATTACTTCTAAGAGGCTGGAATACCCTGGCATATATCTGCTGTGCATTTATGCATCTAATATGGCAAAGGTCCAAAGTGGTGTGCAGCTATTACAAATGAACAGATAGATCTGTCTGAGTGATGCATGACGTGTCAGTCAGCCTTTTCTACGATAGACCAAGTTATTTTCTGAAAAGCTTTTTTCTGCCAATGTTATAAGTGAGCGTTCACCCATGATATGGTTCAGCTGAAGGTGAACCATATTCAAGCAGGGCAATTATAAATGCGTGACAGAAAACAAGTGCGTTGACTCGTGATAGTAAGGGTAGGTTTTGTAAATTTCAGTGTGCACGTGTTTGGTTTGTGTGTGTGTGTGTGTGTGTGTGGATCCATCAGGGAAATGCAAAAAGAAGGAAGGCTTAAGTGGAACGAAGGAAAAAGCATGCCCCAGAGAGAGAGCGAGAGAGAGAGAGAGAGAGAGAGAGAGAAATGAGGGATTGCATGTCAGAGAGTGAGAGGGATAGGAATGTGAGAGGACGAAGGGGGAGGAGATAGGATATGGTATGAAAAAAGAGCAAAATGTCAGCATGATGAAAACGATGAAGCAGAAGCGGGAAGGAAGTGTGAGGGGCAGAGTAATAGAGAGGGGGAGCTGATGGAGATGAGGGATTAAAGAGAGTGGCAAAGCCATTGAGAAAAAAGATAAAAACCCTCTGGATTCATTGTATACAGAGACAGAGAATTGAGGGGCAGAACGAGGAAGAGGAGTGAGACAGGGATGGAATAGTTGCTGAGAAGGGGTCATAAGTGCTAGTAGAGAGAGAAAACCCATTGAGGACGGTAGAGAGAGGGAAAAAGGAGGAAAGATTGAGAAAGTAAACAGGAAAGATGGAATAAACTGACAGGAAGCTGAGACAGATACAGGAGGCAAAAGTAAGAGCGGAATAGGAAGAAAAATTGCCTAACAGGAAACTAAAGAACAATGTTAGTGAACAGGATGAGTGAAACAAAGTTAATTCAGACTGGTGAGGTGGGAAAAGGAGAACTGAAAAGGATGAAAAAAGAATGGAGAATAAGAGTAAGACCAATTACAGGAGACTAACAAATTGAACAGGGGCCTTGATTAGCTCTCGCATGCAACACTGCTCTCATTCATGATTATTACGGGATTCTGCCTCGACTTTCACTCTGCTCATGTAACATTAATCTCCCATCAACTTCTCTCAGTTTTGCTCCCATTTCCACCCTTTTCCTCATCACTTCTTCTCTGTTTCACCTCCTCCTGCCCCACTGTCTTGACTCCTTTCATCACTGGTTTTCTTCCTCCTGCCTCTGTTCTCTGCTCGTTTCTTCTGGCAGGCTTGAATGGCTGTGCTGGTCTTTTTGTGTGTCTCTCTTCTCTCTCTCTCCCTCCAGTTCTGTCTCTTTTTGTTGTTCTCATTGTATGATAGTGTAATATGGACTCCCACATGCCAGAGGCACATTAAAAATATGCTGGAGATGCAATGAGCCGGGAGATAAGGAAGCAAAGGAAGACGTGTAAAAGAGGACAATAGAAAGATTTTCTTGATATTTCACCTTTCGTCTCTCTGTTAAGCAGCTTTGTTTAGTCAAGAGGATGTGCAGAAAACAAGGACAAGTATGCCTGCAGGACCAGTTTGTGTGTGGATCTGTGGTGAATGTGGGCAGCAGGGTAGTGAGGATTTTTGGGGTTTAGACAAAGACGGAGGGAGAAAAATGTTTTGTGTACAAAATCCTCTTAAAACTCCAGAGGAGGGCTCGATCATTGCCACTAAAAAATGAAAACCCATTTTCCAGCTTGTTTCATATTTCATATAATTTAGCATATTTCAGGTAATTTTCTATGCTTTCAAGATAGTGAAGTAGGAGAATTTTCTTTTCTTTTTTTACACTTGAGGAAAACATGACTATTAACAGCTATTTGGAGTGAAGTGTTTAAAATGTTAAGAAATGTAATTAATCAGAGAAGCTATCAGAGCTCATTTCCATATCTCCATCTATCTTCATCATCCTGAGACAGTACATACAACATTAATATTTGAGTTATTACCTCTGTTTCATCTTGCTTTCATTAGAAGCTTATCAAACATTTACATTGTTAGTAGCGATGACTAATAACCAGTATGACATCATAGATTGTGTTTTGCAGAGTTAAGATAATGTTGCTAACTGATATAATATTCTTTTATGAATAGATTATTTCTAGTGGTAATCTTGAATAATCTGAAATCTTGACTTGCAGCATGTAACATTTCCAGTTTTAAATCAATATTTTAGTACGGAAAGAGCAAATAAAGGTTTTTGCATCATGGATCAGACATGAATAGTTGAATAGTGGATAACACTCTCATGCTTAATTGAAATAATAGTGTAATGATTATTTAATGAGGTTTGATGATTGATGGAGTTTACAGTTTCAGCGTAACGACACTGATGATCTGTGGTTATGTTCAAATCAACTATGACATTCTAATATAATTTTATTGTTGCTGCGTTGCACACGATAACATGCCGTACATCTCATTCATTTTATTTGTCTTTTGAGCAGAGCAGACAGTCATCATCACATTCCATGTATTCACACTCTGGTGCTTTATATATATCTATATATCTATATATAGATATCTATATCTATATATAGATATACATATATATTTTTTTTTATTTTTTTTTTTTTTCAGTTCTTCTTGGAGGTCTTCAGTTCATTTAAAAACAGTTGCATTGCAGGATAAATACTACACAAAAGTATATTTTTTTGCATCTGTAAGGGAATAACAAACCAGAGTGAAAATTCTACCCTCTATTAGAAATTCTTACATAACAGCCAGATGCGTGGGTTCAAAATCAGAATCATCGCCAACGAGAGGAACAAGATGAAGATCTACTTTCCACAAATTACAACATTCATGCATGTGAGAAAAAATGAGTCCAGATAAAAATATTTAAATAAGACGGCTCATTGCTCAATGATCCTTTAATCAACTGCATTTTGTTTAGTAATTCTAAAAGGTTTCATGCTGTTTTGCAATATTGTGCTATAGGTGATTGGCTCAGAAACTAGCACGTGTTCAGATCAACTGGGTTTATTCCTCAGGGATGTTGTATAGTTTCCAGCCTAGTTTCTCGCAGCAGCATCTTTAAGCTCTGCCACTTTGCTGGGAAAACCCTTGGCATTGTGTTCAAGAATCATCATCAGAAGTTTGGAATGTGATTTCCTTTGATTTCTCAGGTTTTACCTATATTTGATGTTATTTTCTATTCGGTGGAACAGTGGCTGCAACATCAGACAATACTGGAGCTCTATCATAAACAAGAAGGGCACTCATTAGGGCAAGCAAGCCCAAGCACTTGTATTCACTGAATCAGCATCGTTTCAGCTACACATTAATGGTTGTAGCATGTTTCAATTTTCAAATTCAAATTTCAATTCAAATTTGTTGCAATTTTCAGCAGGAATGCAGATTTCGGCACAACACCGGACTTTATGGTGTGTAACACAACCTGCCATAATTTTGTTCTGCATTCCTCATGAGCTGTACGGGGTCGGGTTGAGATTGTGGCAGTGGACCGGAGCATATGCTGCCGCGCCCGGAGTGTATCCTGCTGCGCGGACTACTTTTTACTGGCATTGCTCAATTCAAGAACCGCTCATCCAAACAACTTCACATGTGACACTGTACATCCTTGGGTCCTGAGTAATGAACCTGCCAAATTTCAACTTCATACAGTGCTGGGCTCTAGAGATATTGGTGCCACAGACAGGGATTTCTGTCTTTATAGTTAGGTAAGCATGTCTGATTTTTTTTTTTTTTTTNTTTTTTTTTTTTTTTGAGCAAGATTTGTGTATTGCCTATGAAGAAATTGACAGCATTATAAAAAAAAATGCCTGGTAATGTTAAGAAATTCCTGGATCTCCACCTGGATCCAGATTCGCTCTAACATTTAATTGGTTCTTTCTGCCATGCCCGACGCTTCCACCAAGGTTTGTCAGAACTGATTCATAAATTTCATAGCACACTGCAAAACAAAAAAAAAAAAAAAAANAAAAAAAAAAAAAAAAAGCAAACCAATACATATACATAAGTTGTGATAAGTTGGTGATAGATCAGCACACATATCCTCTATAGGATGCCATGCTATCATCCTCTCAAGCTACCATGTGATTCTGTCAGGCTATGTACAGTAGCTGGAAGCTGCAATATTAATTACATGTCCATAAAGTCAAGTCACATGCACTTTGTGCCTCAGCTTGCTGTGTGGTCTGATGCCTGTAAGGCTGCATGGGCAAGAGATTGAGTTTCTGTGTTACAGAATAAATGCATGACTGAGCCTGGTAGAGATTCATCAGTACAGAATCATCAATAAATGTCCAAAAATTCAAATGCATTAATTACGGAGCAACAATCCCTGTGTGAGAGCACAGGCAATGTAAGGAAATCACTTATGTTAGAAATGATGCATCTGTGTATTTTAACGTGCAATGATTTGGTGGAACCCACTGATCTGGCCGCATCACACAATAATAGTAACTCCTGCTAAGAAAAGGGAGTGTAAGAAACTCACACAAACTTGAATTGTTTGATATGAGCTGAGATACAAAGTCATCAGGGAAAGAAAGCAAGACAAACACTCACTGAGCTTTTAGTGATCAAACATTAGAAAGAACTCTGTCGATATAAATGGACTCAAAAAAAAAAAAATCAAAGCAGTGTGGGAACTGGTTGAAAGGGGCAAAATAAGCTAAAGATATTGAGAAAGTAAGCTGGAACAAGGTTAAAAGAAGAACAACTGCTTTCCACACTTTCAAAGGTTAAATCCACACTGAACTTTAATTCAGCCACTAAGCCACGGTAATTTCATGCACACGCATAATTAATTTTAGAAGCACCGATCTTAATTGGCTGCAAGGTTACAAATTTTCCCTTCAGCCAAAAGAGGAATTTCTATTACTTTCTTCTGGTAAATGAAGCTCAGGTGTTGTAAATAGCCCGGGGAACCAGTGAGGCTCGCTGTTGTGTGCTTCATTTTACATGTAAGTAGATACAAACGGATTTCCACAGAGAGAGAGAGAGAAAGAGGGAGAAAGATGCAATAGCTAGAGAGCATGCAAAAACAAATGACCTAGTCTTTTATTAATCTCTCACACGGCACAATGCTCATTACCTGTATTCCTCACAGTCTCCACCTTTCTCTCCCATACATAAAAGGTCAGAACACTTATCTCACAGGAAGCACTGGCAAGAGCATTATCTCCAACCTCCAGGTACAAACCTCTTCATAGGCACTGATTCCCAGTCTCTCCATGCTTCCTGTCACACTCAGAGCAAACACAAACAAGCTGCACTGACCATCACACTGTATGACGGCATGTCTTATCACTCAGACTGAGCACACTGATTCCTCTCCAGCTGAACAGAGATGTACGAGCAAGAACCATCAGACTTTAGCAACGGACTGTGTTGCTCTATTGTTTGACTTTGATAAAAGAGCCGAGGGCTCTTCAGGCCTCCAACAGCCTGACCAGGCATATTGTTGAAACAGACAGGATTAGATGATGGATTGGGTATCGGGGGTCTTGCTCTGTTTCTTAAACAGAAGAAGAATGCAGAACTGGAGCCAAGAGAGGACTGGCATTGTATGTGGGAATTTATAGAGCGAGAGTGTGTGTCTTTGTGTTTGTCGGCATGAGCGCAAAATGCATTGACAATCTTTGCTGACAGTTGTATGGATTAGCAAAAGTATCCGTGTGAGTGTGTGTGTGTGTCAACAGCTTGTGTATGTGTGTGCATGTCTTCATAATGTTTATTTCCCCTTCCCCTGAAGCCAAATCTTGGAATAACTTCTCTGCATCCCGGTCCCTGCACATCCCTGCACTCTGGGCTGTAGTTATCATAGCATAAGCTTCCAGGATAAAGTGGGTCGGGGGGGGGGGCAGCACCTCTGCTCTCTGTACCCGCAACAGATAAGCCTTGAGGAGCAGGCTGGCCATGCTGCTGGCGTCTACATACTTTAATTAGCTGTGTAACTGCTGCGAGAAATAAATTCACTTCAACTTGAGACATTTAAACAGTCTCCTGTCAGAAACATTTGTCAGTAGATAAGGCTACAACAGGAGTGTGTTGCTATACAGTGTGTGTGTAGGTCTAAGTTTATCATGCAAATGGCATCGTGTATCACACTTTTCTGGCTGCTTTGTTGCAGCGTTGAATCATAGTCCTGTGAAAAATTCATTTTGTAACAATTTGTCTGAATCGCTCTGTGTTTCTGCTGTTTGTATTAATAAAATAACTTCATAGCTCACTACAAGATATTTGGAAAGGGAAGATTAAGTGCACTGCTTTTGACACATCAAAATGTTATTTAATAATTTACTATGAACAAAATGAAAATACATAAAATACTTAGATTTTAACTCCTTGGACCCTCCCAGTTTAAAGAAGAAGTTGTAACGTTTAACACATCACATAATGTTCACCAGTGGATTTGTCCAATAGACTGTATGCCGATACAGTACGCTTTTCAACGAGGCGGAATCTCAACCACAGAACTGCCAACCATCTTGGGACAAACATAGAAACCTGGAGTGGCAGCTCAGGAATGACTGACGGCTTAACTGCATCTTACTTAACCAATAAAACTGACATGTACACAAACAGGAAACTGTAAGACATGGCTTAAAACAAGCAGCAATAACACTGCACTTATCAGAGCGATACAATATGTGAATGTAGGAATACTTCCTTCTGAGCTGGGCAGCACTTTAGCCATTTAAAATAGGATATTATAATATCTATGCATGTACCATTATATCAACATAATCTTTTACAACCACACTATGGTATTGCATGTACATATTTCATATTACTGCTGACCATTTTTAAAGCATAACACAGCTTTTCAGATTGATTTCTTGCTTGCACTTCTTGTCAGTATGGCATTAAAATCAAAGTCTGGCAGGAAGTTGAAACTTGAACATTCAATCCATTTTGTTTTTGGTGAGTTGTGATATTAATGTGACCTTGGTGGTGTGTTCAAGGAAGAAGCACAAACTTTTGAATGCAAGTGTTGTCATGAAAACACTTCCAGGTGCCTTTGAATGTTTTGTTGTTGGAGCTTCCATGAATGCACCACAGATCAAGATAAATCAAGTCCTCATTACCATGCTACAACAAGGGAACTTTGCCCAAAAAAAAAAAAAAAAAAAAAAAAAAAAAAGCCTGTAAAATAAAGCTATATTTTTCTGGATGGTTTTCACAGCCTGCAGGAAAAGGTGAGCATCTTTTTCTGGGTGGCACCTTAAAATGTGTGACGCCTGTATGAAGGACTTTTTTGGCTGACAGCGTGAAGCTTAAATGAGTTGTGAGCAGAAAAGAATTGAGGACATTGAGCGAGTGACAGAAGAACAGAAAGGAGAATCAAAGACAAGATCAAACTCGCTGCAGAAAACTGAGAGGAAGAGGGATGCTGGCAGTTCCATGCAGTCCTTTCTGCTCTACACCACCCGCTTACTTATTAGAAGTCTAAGTCCTGCTACACACTTTCTGCTGCTACCAGAGTCCCAGTAATTGGACCGGCTTCTAAAGAGTCTCTCTTTTTCTCTGCCTGTATGAATAAAATAATGATCTGTTTATCTCCAAATAAGCATTTAGCAACATTAACTCAGCTATCACTTCCTTTGTTATTGACAAATGAGCAGGTTGCTCTGGCATCAATCAAGTTTTCTGTTGATGTTTTGTCTCTTTCCTATTTCCTAATTATATTTGAAGCCAACTGAAACAAACTGTGTTAAACCTGCTGGTGTTTTACTAAGATTTTAGGAATTTAATTAAAGAAACTGCACATTCCTTTCTGACAAAATGTTATTGTAGCGTACTCCCATCTTGTACTTTATGGTGACATTCTCATGGTAGCAATCTGTATTTTCATTTTAAAGGGGATAGTATACTTTTTGATCATTTCCCCTGAGTTTTATAGTGTAATATAATAGGTAGTTCGTGTTGAATATTTTCAAAGCTGCACAGCCTGAGGGTCACGCCTGTAGAAACTAGTAAGTAACTAGCAACTAGTAAGTAATAGCAACTAGTAAGCCAAACCCATTAGTCATGAACCGCCCTGAAAGCTTTTTTATTTTTTTATTTTTTATTTATTTATTTATTTATTTTGTGGGGGGCTTTAAGATACTATTGTTCATCGTGCATGCTATGCACACAGCTTTCACTTAGTGTGCATAGCAGTGCTGCTGCAAGGGAGAACAGAAGTGCATCAAAGTGTTTTTGCACATTAGATCATTGCAAAGGTTGCAATGAAATAAAATGAGAACCTGGGAATGTGGATAATATGTCACCTTTAAGGTTTAGGTTCATCCTAATTCTTTTTGAATGAAAGTTTATTCTTAAATATTCAACCCCCAGTGGTGATGTTTCTGTACTATATGAAATTTTAATGAGACACTAAAAGCAGTTTCCCCTTAGCAGTCAGTCATCTCATATCAGCTTCCTGTCTAATGACAGTGTGTCCTCTGTGACTCCTGTGTCATCCCGTCTGTTGTTTTGTCTGTCCAGCTGCAGGCTACGGTTCATAATAGACTGCCTGCCCCCCCCTTGCAGAGCTAATCTAAGCCTGCAGATCCCATCCGCACAGACCCGGCTCTCCACACCTTTATCATGCATCTTCATCAGATTTAGGCTTGGAGAGTTATCTCTGTATGTGTGTGAGAGAGAGAGAGAGAGAGAGAGAGAGAGAGTGCAGATCTCTTTTTGTCCACTCACTACCTCTCCACCACTTTCTTACTCACCTTTTGGCCCCAAAGAACAGTTTCCATGGAGACCATACCCCTAGTAAGACAGGATTATAGTCAAGAGGCGATTCTCAGCAACCTTGCTATTTTCTTCTTTTCCTCTGGAAAAAGAAAAAAACTAACCTACCCTTCCCAACTATGTCAATCCATTGAAACAGATTCAAAAAAAGAAGAGTGTCTTTCATGCTCCCAGTTGAGCACCTCAGTTGAAGCACTGAACACATTACAAATAGAAAGAAGAGTGATGCCTCTTTGTTGCTGCTGCTATTGCTGCCTCTCAATGGTGCGCGCGCACACACGCACACACACGATATTCATAGCCCATATTTTCCACAAACATCTGAAACCCTTTATTCTTCAGGCTTTGCTTACTGTGTTACCGTGGCTACTTTTCTGCCTGTCCTCTGCTGCAACATTGGATCTTTGCTTAATAGATCATCATTAGAAATTTTATCTCTATTTTTTACTTTCTGCTATTCATTCTTTATTCAGTTTATTTAACTGAAATTGACCTCTTAGGCTACCTGCTCTTTTATAATTGTACTATTGTTGCTATTGCTTATACTGATGCTACTGCTGTTGCAGTTGCAGCTATATCCAGTGGATACTTTTAGTACTCTTACAACGGTACCAAGAGTAGAAGCTATATTCATATCTTTACTCAACAATGTATCAGTTCAGATCAAAATCCTACATACTTTCATACCTCAACACATCTGCCCAATCGCTGCACAAAATGGCATGATTGATGGATTGTTAGTTTCTGAAAGTTATAGATTTTAGAATTTGACCATCAGAAAGGTCAGATTAGTTTCTGACGCTTTCTAACAATCTGACAGGCACTTTGTTTGAAAATGCATGAAAGTTGCACACTTTCCTTCCACCTGACATTCAACCTGCTGTTCTTCCCATTTCCCCTTCATTCTCCTCTTCCTTCTCCTGTGTAGATGTTCTCCAGATGTTGAGCTCATCCATTAACTCCCTCCCACCCCTTCCCTACTCCACTGGCTACCCACAGTAAGCTGTGATGGACTGTTATTGGGGATCTTGATAGTGGCAAGCAATGGAGCGGACAAGTTATTACAGGACAGGCAAATAGAGGCCCAATGGAGCATGAAAACCTCCCTGCCCCAAGCACGACTCTGCCATACACACACATCCACGCACTCAGGGATATGACTTAATACTGGCATATTCTACTCTTTCTTTATCAGGAAGCTACATAGAGAGACATTCTTAAAAAGAAGAAAATATAGACAAGCATGCAGTACCCTGTATACATAAACATAAACACACTGTACCCCAGAAAACACACACACACACACACACAACACAGCCTACCCATTAATTCCTTCATTTTCTGTGCATGCTAATGACGACACATAGTACATGACAGGGCACAGCAACAGGAACAGGGTGACAGCATGAGGCATGAATATTAATACTAGGATGCTGAGGGGATCTGGAACACTCCCGTTGCAAAGCAGCTAACATGTTTTACTTCCCAGCATGCCTTGGCACAGCAGCTTTCAATCAATCGTTAATGTCCCACCAGAGGACATTTTGTTGGCAGCCAATGTTAAAAAAACGATAACAATACATAATAGAGACGTACAATCGTGCATCAGACTAAATGATATAAAAGATCCCAAGACAGTAAAATGTACATCAAAGTGCTAATTTAGAGTTCAAAATTACTAAAAACTTTGGCCATATTCTGAAATACAAGAGTTTTAAGGAGTTAAGGCCAGTTTATACTTTTATATAGATTTGGATGCAGACAGAAGTGAATGAATGTCTGCATATGTGAACGTATTTCACACATTCAAGCCATCCATCCATCCATCCATCCATCCATCCATCCATCCATCCATTCTCTATCCTGTGCAGGGTCACAGGAGGCTGGGGCCTATCAGCAGTCAGTGCGTTTACATGCACAATATATTTCAATTATTTGTCTGTGCTCCGATTAAGGCAACAATGCGAGTAAAACATTATGGGTGGAATTAATAGGATTCCACAGTCTGCTGAATATATATGACGCATTTTGTAATCGGACAAAGTGAAGGGTCCGCCAGGTGAGGAAATGCATTTAGAGGTGACTTACTCTGATTGTGATGTTTACATACTCAAATAAATGGGATTTAAAATCGCGTAATCTATGCCTGTTACTGAGTAATTTTCTGATTTACCTAATGATATACATGATGTTTGAAAAAAAAATGATTTATTGCCTTAATCAGAGTATAATTGGAGTTTTTAGCATGCATATAAACATACAAGATTTTTCCTGCATAGAGGATTACAAGGCGGCTGCCTCCATCAAATTTCGTGCCACCTCCAGCTCTCGACAAAACTCTGACGGGTCTCTTTATGGAAAACACTGTTTTCTAACAAGCGTTGCATTCAGTAGATTTCTATCATTTGTAACTGCAATTGTGGCATTACGTCAATGTGGTGGCGCTGTGTTGTAATCAGCACAGTATACCATGAAAGGCAATGCTAAAACTGCCAAAGAGAAAGAAAACAGCTGCAGTTCCCTTTCAGTCATTGAAACGGTGCAGACATCATCTGATTATTAGGCTACAGGCAGTTAAAAGGTAATAATTCACATTCCTGAGGAGATGCAGTAAATTTGTCAGGTCTGAAAGTAGTGCACAACCACTAGAAGTGGAAGGTGATGGAGAGGATCAGAGTCAGAGTGCAGGACAGGACGAGGAGTCGAGGCCGGGTTATTCATTTGGCAAGTCATTAGGAGTGCATGAAAACAATAGCTTATGTTATATTTGATTTGATTTTAAACAACTTTGCTGTTTGTTAACTGTGTAAATTAACACATTAGGTTTTATGTTATATTTAATTTAATTTTGAACAGGACACCTTTATGCTTTAAATTAAAATATGCTTTCACATGCTAATTGTCATTTTCTTCAATCACAAAATTAGTAGAACTCCTAAAATACGCTGCTTGTAGCAAGTGTTTGCTTGAGCTAGTTGAAGGCACAGTACACATGATCAGGATGGTACCATCTCCACCTCATTTTGAGCCAGGAAAAACCCTGACATATCGACTGTTTTTGTATTGCTGCATTTGTTGTACCCTTGGAACTGGGACCCAGAATGCTGTCATTTACGACCACTGCACATTCGAGCTAAACGAAGTTCATTTATAAAAAGAGAAACTGCTGTTGACAGCAAGAGCAGCCATAAAATGATGTCAATACTGAACTCAGGGTTCAGGAACCTTGCTTGACTTTTTGAGTAGGAATTCTGAGTTGAGGGGGCATTTTCCTTTGACTTTTTCCAGTCAGAAATTCTGCGTTCCGAGTCTAAGTCAAATGTAGTATGAAGGACACACAGCAGAAGAGACCCCATTTAAAATCACTGAATCAAGATTTAATCTGTATTTCGATATCTTATCTGGAGAGTTTATTTTAATGGAAGATCCCAGAGGTTATGACACTGTGCAGAATGTAACTGGATCAGCCAGACCACCTCCAGAGCCGATGTGGCTTGCAGTATGATCGGATCTCAGCCAGAGTCGGCAGGTGTCAAANCCTCCAGAGCCGATGTGGCTTGCAGTATGATCGGATCTCAGCCAGAGTCGGCAGGTGTCAAAGCAATCTATGCAGCATGTTCTCATTAACGAGAAATGTCTGCCTATGGGGTAGAAACGTCATCACAGGCTCTGCTCTCCGCCAGCCAAGATAACATGCCACAACGACGATTCTCAAGAACAAAAAAAAAAAAAAAANAAAAAAAAAAAAAAAGAAACCCAGAAACATTCACACAAGCTGCAAAACACAGCTGAGGTAAAAACAGCTTGTTGGTTTTTCTTTCCTCCCACCAAACAGTACATGTAGTGCAGCAACATCACCTCTGCTGAACCTACGCCTGCCATGTTTTTTGTTGAAACAGACTAAGCTGCCGCCTCTTCAGCTACTCAACTGCTTGACGTAGTGTGCATACAAATGTGACCAAATCATGTTACAGACAACAAGAACGTAATAGAATTACCTGGAGGAAATGTAATGGGGTGATTTTGAAATGATTATCCAGAGTACTGGGTGTAAATTAAGACAGTAAAATGCTTTATCACTCCATTTAGCCAAGTTTACTGCAACCAAAGGCATCACAGCCATTTTTAAGAGTTTGTTGTTCACGCTTTATATTGGTGTCTGCTTGGAGTGGAACTTAAAGAGAGTGAAGGCATGTGTGCACCAAACAACCCGCAAGTTGCTGTTTGCAGTTTTCCCTCCATTTTTACAGATCTCTCCAGCATGTGGCATGGGTTTGGTTAGCTCGCTCTGGACCAGGATGAAAGGAGTTCTTAGATTTTGTGTGTACTGCTGTTTTTTATTTATTTAATTATTTATTTTAAATTCAGCTGTCTGTGTGCACATGCATGGATGTGTTATATCTGATGGACTTGAAGTATGAATGAAGGTTTGCAGTTGCACATGAATGTTAATTGCATGTGTGTGCAATGGGTTTGGGTATGTTTGAAGCCAGATGGCGCCTACCCCCTCCCCAACACACCCTTAGCCCCCGCATGTTCTCCCCCGCCTNTGAAGCCAGATGGCGCCTACCCCCTCCCCAACACACCCTTAGCCCCCGCATGTTCTCCCCCGCCTGGTTCTCTGATGTGTGCCCAGTACTAACAGATGAGGTAAGGGGGTGAGCTCAGGCAGAAATGTGTGTGTGTGTGTGTGTGTGTGTGTGTGTGTGTGTGTGTGTAGCCAAGTAACATGTGAAATGCCTGCCCCCTAGTGGCTCCTTATTCTTCTTTTTCTTTCCTTCTCTCCACTCTCCTCCTTTCCTTTCTCCCTTTGTCCTCTGTCTTTCTCTCTCCCCTTCACCTCATCTTATACTGAAGTTAGTGTGCCGAGTTATGAGCTAGACAAACCTGTCACTGATTCTGCACATTTTATCACTTGTTTTAATGGGCGTTTCTGTAGCAACAGAGCTGCCAAATCAGCCAGTAACCCCACACCTGTAATTAGCATCAGACTAAAGTGATTCTGCACTGCTGTGACCAACCTCCATCAGCTAAAGACAGCTACACTCGACACGCAGCACCAAATCCTGGAATGTTAAAATGAGAGGATGGCACCGTTTTTCCCTCTTTGCATTCTATCCTTTAAAGATGGCACTTTGTGAATGTGAAATGAGTCTTCAGTGCATTGTAGAAGTGCAGCACATCTGTGCAGCCTTCGTCTCCTCCCCCAGGAATGAGCCAGAGGGGGGAAATAGCCTCATTCCCTTTATTCAGGCGTGTTTAAGTATTGTGATTAAGAAATGCCGCACCTGATTCAGTTCATTTTATCTTGCTCATTCATCTTAGGATGAGTGAATTCTAGTTGTTAGATAGCAGAAGAAGAAGGCAGTCTATCAGGACAAAGGAATGGCCTACATAAAAAAAGCCTTGTGCATATCTGCTGTTGATTTGTGTACAGCAGCTTAAAGAAGACAAAAGAGGGTGAATAAGATGGCTTAATAAATCACAGCCATTTTAAGATTTCAAAGGCCTTCCTGAAGTTTCACAGCACTTCTCATTTGTGTTTAAAAACCAAGGAATGAGTATTTACCAGGTATGACTCAGCTGTTTCTCTGTATTCCCAGAACTTGTTTTAGCTCCTTTTATCTCATTCAAAAGTGAAATAAAGAGAGAAAACTATCAAAGAAAATAAATGTTGTCAACCAGGTTTAGAAAGAATGACACATAAGACGTAGAGAAGAGCAGCACAGAGACTGAATCCGGCAGAGTGTGTGTTCCTTATACAGGCGTGCAGCAGGGGGTCTGGCTGACTCCGTCTCTCGTTATAGATTTAAGACGAGTTGGAGAAGCTTGTAAGAGTTCACATTTCTGGCACTGAGGTATTCCAGTTTTGGATGTGTCCACATCTGTCTCCATTTCCTCTTCTCTGTCTGCCATCTTTGACCTCTTTGTCACTATAATTCAGTCCTCCCATGCAGAAGTAATGAGATGGATGCAGATGGGAAGTAATCAAATGAAGAGGAAAGGATGTTGGAGAGAGAGAAAGGGGGAATAGTGCAGGAAAAGTGTATGAAAGTGAAGAGAAACATTAAAAAACAGACATGCTATAGTGTATGCATGCTGCTGAAAAACACATAGAAACTATAGCATCTCTGCCTTGTTGTGTATCATAAAGGTTGGCTACATGTCATCTCCATGACAGTAAATTACTGAGCAGAGCAGAAAGAGGTCTGGAGCACTAAGCAGGGGGCCCATTAGAGGAGAAAAGGGGGAGGAAAACAGAAGGCGCTGGGGACGTGGAAGGAGGCGAGAGGGGAGGAGAGGACATGGGAGGGGAGGGGTGATGAGGAGATGTGGGGAGAAGNGGAAGGAGGCGAGAGGGGAGGAGAGGACATGGGAGGGGAGGGGTGATGAGGAGATGTGGGGAGAAGACATGATGTAATTAAAGTGGTCTCATTGAAAGGCTGCAGTGTGGCCCCCGAAACCTCCTGATGCGTAAGGTTTGAGTTTGTGAACACAGCAGAAAGGTGCCAATGTCATTAGGAGAGTTTAGTCTGAGCTTATTAATGTGGAGCCGAGGTGTGTGTGTGTGTGTGTGTGTGTGTGTGTGTGTGTGTGTGTGTGTGTGTGAAGCCTCTTTCAAACATATTAAGAGATTCAGGTCACTTTGAAAGCTGAACATTTGGAATTCAGCAAAAGTTAGCGTATCTTATGTCATCAAAATCATCATCATCAAAACATTAACATCATCATCAACCTGGATTAGTTTGTTGGTTTGTATGATAGTAAAATTACTCAAAAACGTTATGCTTCTGACAAAATTTGGAAGGGGTGGGGCATGGCCACAGAAGATTCCATTAATTTTTGATGCAGATGCAAGGATTTTTTTTTTTTTTAATGCTTTCTTAACACACAGTATGTTTACATCCACACTATACTCTGATTTATTTATTTATTTTGTCTGTATTGCCAACCATTTTCCAAAACATACTACTAAAGCAGTAAATATTAGAATTGTTTTTCCTACCTTTCAGACCACCATTGGTTTCATTTCATTCCAGCACACTATTAAAATCAACTTGTAGAGACTTGAAACATGCTTGAGATNTTGGTTTCATTTCATTCCAGCACACTATTAAAATCAACTTGTAGAGACTTGAAACATGCTTGAGATAAGTAATCTATTTTAAATTTTTTGTTGCCGTTACTTAATTTAGCCAATCCAACATGGAGCTACGTGGAAGAAAATGTATGTCTCCACCAGAGAATATAGTCCCAGGAGAAGGCTGCATTTGATTTTGAAAGATTAGGGGATTTTGAAAAATAACACGGAAACTAATATATGGTTTATGTTTTGTAAAATAGTTGCAATTTAAAATGTATGTGGGTAGTATTTATTGTGGTCAAACATGCAAAATCACCGGTATGGTCTTTTAAGAGCACAGCAACAAGTTAACACAGAAATATTAAAAGTTCTCTGAGACAGCATTAAGCATGCACAGATCTGCACATATATGAAGCATGTTATGTACAGACAGTAGTTTGTGTGGTATTTTCCCTGTTTGGATTAAAAACAGCCAAATGGAAAAAACCTGGCAACAACATTTTACACTTCTCACCTTTCTCTGTGTACTCGCTACATGTAACAGCACAAAATGGGCTAAAACACAGTATGCAAAGCTCAATCACACACACACAGCAGGGGGGGCACAAACACACAGGTCCTCCCTCCCTTGGTAGAAAGAGAGGCTGCTGCAGTCTCTCTTTTTCTGTTTTTTCAGCTCCTGTTTGATTTAAAACAGCCTTTCAGGCCTCTATCGCTAATGTCGCGAAGAGGCTCCCATTGTCAATGTTACAGCACTATGACTTCCTTTTGTGTGCATTCCTCTCTGCTCCCAGAGGACTGCAGTGGAACCTGATAGGAGCAAAGTGTGGCAGTGCTGGGATCTCTCTGTTTGTATGTATTTTACTGCGTAATTATGGAAATAATTCTTCTTTGTTTTGCCCTTTTTCTACTGAGAAGCCAGTTCATAATTAATTGGTAGCATGAAGGACTGGCCAATTTAAATCACAAGGGAGGGGTCGAGGGGGCTTGTTTTATTGGTTGGTGCCTGGTTGGGGCAGCAGGTGGGTGGAGCATCTGAATTAGATTAGATTTAATTAAGACATGGGGCCCCTGACTACACATGGTACATAAATAGACTGTATGCCAGGGTGTTTGTTGTCAGGGACACACACACACACACACACACACACAGAGTCCTTCCCCCCCCCCAGGCCTTCAAGGTCAGGTAGACAGAGGAAACAAGCAGCACAGACTCCAGAAAAGAGAAAACAACCTCAAAACACCTTTTCCTTTAGCCCATAATACACATACTCACAGACCTCAGCACTTTTTCCTTAAGTACACACTTGGATTTCCATGAAAGCACAACATGCATTGTAGTATACGTGTTCATACATAATCAACCTGTGAGCAGAAAGCTGCAGAAATCCACAAAAAATCCAGCCAGTCAGCTCCAACAGAGCTGCACTGGTGGTCTTGATCGAATTCCACTCTATGGAATGTTTAGTTTTTGTTTTTTTTGTGGTGTGAACATGATCTGCACTAGTCCTGAACTAAAAGCGAGGTAATCTATTGACCTATTGATTCATCTGGAACCGGAGAGACTTAATGGTTAATGCTTCACTACAACTGTGGTAAAGTTCATATGTTAGACACTCGTCAGATATCCCCTACTTAAAACCATTAAAAGCATCGAACGTAAAACAAACTTTACCTACACTTTTGATTAGACACAGCATTCAAAATGGTTGCCATGAAACAGTCATAACATATCAAACTCGTCGTCACGCGACCACATTGTTGTAGCATATTGTTGTATGCGCTCAGTTTGCTCTCTATTCTCCTGTTGGGTCGTGTGAAGGCAACACATCTTCTTCATATCATTTGAAGCAACGTCGTTTACCGCATGTTGTCTTGAAGCCAACTTCAGCTTCTGCTGCCATAGTTTATTGGAAAATGACCCAAATGATGACCACGACTCTGAAAGTATCTTAGGTCCATCTTTGTTCCATATCATTTAGTTATCCCAGCACTAAATTTGTTTGGATTTTGTTGCTTGCGCCTCCAGACATTTCTGACCAATGAGCAGAGCGACTGTTCTCACATGTTATGCTGCTATATTTTGGTTTGACTGGGTTTTTTCCTGTGTGAAACCAAATCCAACCAAGCGGTAATTGTGTCATTGTAAAAATTAAGTCCCTGATTTGAACCCAAACAAAGGTCTGAAGGTCTGGAGATCTGAAAACACCCAAAAATTATGAATAGAACACACTGTGGTACACAATAGCACAAAACAGAAAATAACCTAGTGAATGTTTTAAAGTTTTTATGAGGCACACAGAGGTTTGATGTTTATGGCCCCCTGAGGCATTAATGTAATTTGAACTCAAACAGCAACTGTAAAATATTTTATGTTGCTCATGGTGTTAATGCAGATCTGTGCTACAAAGGACTCCGTCTACTCCTGCTGGTAAGCAGCTGAAACACCATTTAAATGAACCTCACCCCAAGAGCCTGATTGAAATCCTCACACTGCAATATCCATCAGCAGAAATGCTTAAGTGCTATTCCCTTATCCCATCTGGAATAATGAGCTGCAGCGCTCCCTGGCATTACAGTCGTCACTTTCCTTATTTCAAGCAGCATGTCGGGTGTTTAGCGTTTCTCACTGCTGACCATGGCAGGAAGGTTCGTTAGCTTTCCTTCAGTAGTTTGCAGAGGTCATAATCTTCAATCTCCCTTAATGTTACTCTGTCAACTCCAACACTAAGCAGCTCAACTCTCCTTTTAAAAATGTTGTAAGCTGACCCTCCGAAGAATTATTTTATTATTTCTCTCTTTTTTCAAATTATGTAGTGGGACTTAGACCTCCTCTGCTGTGACTGAAAGGCTCAGAAGTAACATACGCAATGTATGCGACGCTGCTTTTGTTATCCTGGTCTCACAGACTCCTGGGTAGAGTCTGACTGCTGTTATGCTCATTATGTTTCACTCATCTCCAAGAGAGGCCTGCTCTATTGAATTACACGCAGTATATTTCAAAATGAACTTGAAAACAATTTACTACTTGATATTCATGCCCATCTCCATAACTACCTTCTCCAGTNCCCCAACGTTCCGTCTCCCCAACTCATCCACCTTTTATTTCCTCATCAATCCTCAAATTGTTTCCCCTCCTCTCCATCCCTCCATTTCCATCTGTGCCTCCCTCACTATCCCCCCTTTTCCTGAATCCAATAAAACCCATCCATCCTTAATTTTCTTTTCTCCATCCCTTGTGTCTTCCCCACAGAAGCTCCTGGGCAGGACTTTGTGACACTGGACTACCGTCTGCGGTACTATCCCAGCATCACCTACGCTGTCATTGGCAGTGCTGTTATCTTTGTCTTGGTGGTGGCGTTACTAGCCTTGGTGCTCCATCATCAGAGGAAGCGGAGTGTGCTGCTGCCCAGAGGAGTAAGAGGGGGCTCACATCACCACCACCACCACCAGCCGCTCCTGCTGCCACGTCTGGTGATCTTGGACCGGAGCCACGTCCATCCAAGAGATCCAAGTCTTTCTCCCAGCTCACCCACCACTGCTACCACCCAGTACAGCTCAGCTCCCCAGGGGCTCCAGCTGCTGTCTGGGACCCTTTACCCCTCCGGCCTCTCCCTTGACTCACCTCCATCATACTCGCAGGCTGTTCTGGATGTCAGGTGAGACAATAGCAAACTAATGTATAATCAAATTCATTAACACAGGGTAATAAAACTAATTTAATCTACTTGTTAGCACATTTATTCTTATACATTCCATTTTCATGCCAACAGATAGTCTGAAGTTACTTGTTAAGCGTGTTATCAGACGTGTGAAATCCTGCGTGGCTCTTTTGTTATTTGTTACATGCGTATGATTAATTCTCAAACATGTAGGCACAAATTAATTATTAAACAAAGGAAGAGTCGTAGTAACTTTGTTGCTTTTTTTCAAATGCTGATCATGAATCACCAAAATAAGGAAGCATAGAAGAAGAGTGTTTGCTAACAAGATACATTCTGATTACAAATGGTCTTTGTTTTTACCAGTTTGTTGGTATTAATATGCACATTTTGTAGAAGTCACTTTTAAAGCAGTGTCGTTATCTAAGAAATGGCCCCAGCCTTAAAGGGCCATACTGGTGGTTTTGCATGTTTTCAAATTAAATAACGTCAACAAAAAAATAATAATAAAGGTGCATGGTTCACTGTGATGGATTACTTATCTCAAGCACTCTTTAAGTCTATACAAGTTGATTTTTATAGCAGACTGGAATGAACGGAAACCAATAGCTGTTCGGAAGGTAGGAAAAACAATTTGAAAATGTGCTGCTCCAGTACTATTTTTTTTGTAAAATGTGGGTTGTACTTACTGGGCTTAAACATGCAAAAACCGCAAGTTAGCCCTTTAAATTTTGTCAGCTGGTGATCCCAGGTGAAAAGAGAATAGTTTTAGACTCATGACTCTTAATAATCATTTTCCTTTATCTACTCATTTCACTCTCCCCTATAGTCGGCCTCCCTGGTTCGATCTCCCTCCTCCTCCATACCTCCCAGACGGGGAGTTTCCATCAGAAGGCNCGGCCTCCCTGGTTCGATCTCCCTCCTCCTCCATACCTCCCAGACGGGGAGTTTCCATCAGAAGGCGAGCTGCCTCAATACGAAGCCCAACAAAACCATTCAAGCCTCCCCATGGTGCATCAGTCTGCACCTTCCACACCTAGAACTGTGGCCTCAAGCGCCCAGCCTACTTTGAGCTCCAGAGAAGAGTCAGACCAGCTGTAGCTGCTCTCTTGTAGACTGCTTGTTGTGAGGACTTACAGATTGCTGGACTGAAGGACCAGGCTGCGGGGCCGTGCAAGGCCAGAGAAACAGAAAGCCTAGATCAGTGATCTGCTGAGGAGCATCAATATGGACTGAGAGGCTGACAGCGTCCTCAACTCTCTGGTTACATGACTGGCTCACTGAAGCACTGGACTGAGACAAAAATCACCCTGGTCTTGTATGCTGGCTCCCTCTGCTGGGTTCATAGCCGCCCTACACCTCAATCAATTACCGATCAGTCAACCCGTCATTACTTTGTTTCACTGCAGTTATAAAAAAAAAATACCATGTGCAGGACTGGATAGTGACCAAAACTTGCATCTTCAGAGAAGTATGAATGTCAGATTAAACAGCCACTGATCAACATATCATGCATGATGTTAGCAGAATGTCACAGTGCCTCATATGGTTATTGTGCTGTATGTACTGTATGATATAGCTATTAGAGTGTAAGTAGTTTTATTTCTCCTTTTGGAAGCACTTGGAGTGTTTTATAAGTCTCCACACACTGTATTTCACACTGCTATAATATTGTCCACAGTGGAGATCAGAAGAGATTTTCACTGTGTTAAAATTGTGAAATATGTTAACGTACTGTTCAGAATTTGTGTTGCATTTAATGACCTGTTCAGAGAATTGTATATGCTGTTGCCTTTTTGGTAGATTACACTACAAACCAGCATACACAGTTTATACAGTGCTCATTGGGTCTTGTAATTCTTTTCAGAGGTCAACAATAGTAGAGCAGCTCAATTATTTGTATTTTCAGTGTAGATATAAAATATAAACTAATGATTATTTTGTAACTTCTGTAGTGAACCCATACTAAACTAAACCCATATTAGTTTAATAACATTTATGGTTAGTGTAGGTTATTGTGTATTTTTCCACGTTGTCGTTTTGGTTAAGCTGAAGAGTGAGTTTTAATCAAAGTCAAGTGAAATTGATTTCTATATACAGTCTCTCAAAGAGCTTTACAGAATTTCCAGATTAACGGTTCATGACCCAGCCCAAGCTTTCTAAGAAGACAAGAAAAATTCCCTTTAAAAAAAAAATCTTATCATATAAGGAAAAAGTGGAAGAAACCTTAGGAGAGGCAAATCAAAAAGAGATTACCTCTCCAGGTAAGTGGAAGGGCAGGCAAATTAAAAGGCACAAAAAAAACATTAAACATTTCAGGAAGATATAAAAATGCAATTCCAGTAAGAGGATAACAATCAAAATGCCTACTTGCATAGTTTCCTGACGCATGTGTTTAAATTGCTTCCAGTGGTAATCACATGTATCCACATATATTTTTCAAAAGTGTTAAGTATTATTAAATAAATTTCTAATCAACCTGGGGCTCAAACCCACAACCCTTAGATTAAGGGTCTCGTGCTCTACCGACTGAACTAGCTGGGCTTTTGAAATGCTCCCGACCATAAATCACTTTGTAAGTGTATATTATTCTCTAGTGGGTTTTATAAATCATTCCTTTGAGCTATAGAATCACTTCTGTTCATTACCTTTCTGTTTTAAGACCAGAAATGTTTTATATAAAGACACCATGTTTTTGGAGGACTCATTCTGTGCTAGTTTGGCCCCCATGTGCCTTTGTAAGTGACATGATCCTGGGTCCAGATAGCCAGCATAACGCATCAAAGAACAGTGCTGATCTATGATTAATTTTCAGGCCACATAAATTTACAGTTTTAATTTACAGTACACTACAGTAATTTACAGTAAATTTTTAATGTACATAATTATGTCCAGATGTTGTGACAGAAATAAACATCTGTCCTCTGTTATTCAGGACATACATCCGCCATAATATTACACAATGACTGATAATGTATCTGAAGGATCTGTGTTTATAGATGTACTATTTTTGTCCTTTTATTCATTTCAAACCGGGTTGCTGAATATTGTACAGAATGGAGGAAAAGTTGAGAAATTTATTTAAATGCAGCAAACTATGAACACTTAGAAGTTTAACTGAAAATGTGTAAAAATGGATTGTAGATCTTTGATCTTACATTTGTACTCAAGCCAGCAGTAATAATGCAGGCACGAGAAAAGAAAATCAAGCCAAAGATAAGAACAACAAAACCCTCCAAAGCAATGACAATTAGCTGTCCAAACATGTGCCTGCATCATTTTAAAATGTGCACATTTTTATTGAATAAAACATTTAAATTATTCAGTGACTGGAAAACATTCTCAGGAGAAATTTTATACCAATCTGTTCTTTTTGGTTTGGTTTTAGCAGGATTGTTTTTATCCCATTAATTGTTTCTGGTTGGTTCTGAGCCTCTCATTTTTAACACATTTATGATATTGCCCATTGAGATCTTTTTATCATCTGTATATTGAAAGTAATATAAAATTCTAATTCACATCTTTGTGTGACTCTTCCTTAACATATATAAATATTCATTTTCTCAGCTACTTCATACTGTTTATTGATTAAATGTTTTGTTGCAAAGTCTGGAGCTGTTCTGCCACCCTGAGCCCCAGACGGACAAACCATAGATCACAGAACTTTTTATTTTTTTAATTAAAAGTCCCAAAATTACTCATTTAAATTTCTGCTGTGGGTGTAATAAACATTATTACACATAATTCTGCTAGTTTTAGTCTTATTAAGTATTCATTTAGCTGGAAATCTCTGGAATCTCCCGAGCATTTTTGGGAATAGTCCAGTTTCAGATTTCTACCAGCAGATGTCACTGTGTGACCATAATATGCCAGGCTCAGAAAATTAATGGTCAGTTTACAAAGTTGCATGTCTTCAATTTTGTTGTGATCTTAGACTTCAATTTCCTTTTATTTTCTTTTTTCTGTAATTATTAGTAGTCAAGCCTAAATCCTCATATAGCCTGGGATCCATGGCAACAATGTCCATCTCTTTATGACTACAAGTTAACTGAATACATGATTGAATATGTGTTTTATCACACCTGTCACCCCCTATTTTCATTTTAATGTTACCCCAAACCCCTACATCCCTTCTGGCCCCTCTCACCCCAATATCCACATCACATTATGATACATCAGATAACAGGTGATAGCATCTCTGACAGAACACCCCCATCCTCTCTGTTGTACCTGTCCCTCACTTTCTATTGCCCATTTATCCCACTCTGCTCATATGTTCATCTTTTATCTTCACACCCTCACACATCTCTCACCCCTCCTCCCTCGGCTTTTCTCTCCTTTACCTCATCTTAGCTCGTATGCTGGAGGCCCATGTTTGCTTAGCCCTAGCCCTTAACTACACAGACTTTAATTAAAAGCCTGCACGCTTCTCTTTCTGTCTGTCCTGTCTCACTGTCTGGCAGCTGGTGAAATTGGAGGAAGGAATTTCTTTATTAACTGCAAAAGGAAAAATAAGATTTTAGAACATTCCCAGAGCAGAGGATGCTGCCATTTTGTTATAACCCACTGGAGATGAGACCAAACCCATTACCCTAAGTCAATGTAGGAGCAATGATCATGTTGCAAATCAGTCATTAGATCATATGCTTCTGCCAAGACAGAACAAGCCTAGACAAATTTTGCCTTGTAATATACTGTATTTACCTCAGCCAAGGAGTTATGTGATCAGCAGTGTTTGTTAGTCTATTTTTAGCATAATATCTCAAAAAGTTTGCAAGTTTGCACAAATTTGGATGAAATTTGGTGGGCAGACAGTGTAGAGAGGAAGAAGTGATTACATTTTGGAGGTGATCAGATATTCTGGATCCAGAAGTTGTTTGTGGCCTATAAAATCAATGTTAATAGGCCGATTTCAATTAAATTTAGCATGGTGGCTTATTTTTTGGCCTTGACAGAGATTTTTAACATTGATATCTCTGCATTTGACCCATCCAAACTACTAGATGGGGAGAGGTTTGAAGCAAGGATTTTCCTGCTGCGAAGCAACGGGGCTAACCGTTACACCACCATGTTACCCTAACAAGAAGAGAAGAAATGAATACAGTAAAAATAGGAGTTATTTGCTTTGTTTGCCATAAGGAAATGTAGCACCTGTTTATAACACTCACAGGATAAAAATTGCTTCATTTTTTTCACTGAGATTGGCATATTATTTTCAAAGAAACTGACCAAAATGTCTAAAAATTTAAGGAATCTCTCTTTTTTAATTCCTGGATATTCCCCCTGAATTGGGATCAGCTCCAAAATTACTGAATTGTTCCCTGGGCCATGCCAACTTACACTAAGTTTCATTAAATCAGTTACGAGGTTTTTGAGTAATCCTGCTAACAAACAAACCAGTGGATGGAGGGGAAGACGTAACCTCCTCGGTGGTGGTAATATTGATAGCTGTTTTAGCTATCATTGTGATAATGGTTGAATGATGGTTCTTGTTAATGTGACTCCATGGCGGTAGTCCAAGATATCATGGTAAAGAGACTAGTTTTACTCTCTTAGGAGTAATTGTTTTTGCATTACCATGGCCCTTAGTTATTGGCTACAGTACAAGTGTGATAAAGACTAATGTCCCACTGACAATAAAGACTATAGCACTTTCAGCTCGTGCAGAATTGGACTCTTGAGGTTATATCTAATTTGCTCATGTAGCCTCTTACTGACTCACTGTGCTGGAAAAGGGGAGAAATAAAGCTTAAATAAGAATATAAAACATTATCTTATTATAAATAGCCACATAAGTATCCACTTTCACTCTTCACTTGCTATACTTCACTATCACACATGCAGCTCGCTCTCAAGGCCAATTGCACTCACACACACATGCAGGTGCACGCACAGACACACATACACTCAGCTGGCTGTTGTGCCATAGCTCCAGTGAACTGGAGATAAGACCTGCTGTTTTCACATGTAAATGGTGAGAGTGTAGAGGGGAAGGAGGGCGTATTGTTAGCATGGAGCAGCTCTGAGGGGCTCTGAGGAGCTCTGCTGAGGGTTTGGCCAGCGTGGTCCTTATCAGATGAAGAGCAGGCCTCGGAGAGAAGGAGGGGTCATGAGGGACGTGGGGTGGGAAGGGTTGAGGGGGCCAACGGGAGAATAGAACAGCTGGCGGAGTCACGCGTGCAACCCCAAAAACACACAGAGCCCAGACACACTGAGCACGGTGGGAATCTCCTCAGCGTGGAGATCCACAAACACACGGCCTCTAGTGTTATTATCAGCCACCAGCCAGCAAGTCTGAGCATATAATCACACACAGAAGCACAAAGTAGGAATGTTTCACACAATCATGGACACAAACACAATCACTGAGAACAATCCCAAAGATTTACAAATACACATTTCCATACAGACGTTCTTTACGCATCATTAGCCTCACACACACATAGAAAAAGGAAGAGTGTGGGTTACAACAGACAAACAGATATTGCTCCAGAAATAGCCTGTTTCCCTGAGTGGAAGCAGCAATAATGTCAACTACCACCTGGTTTCAACTTCCATGTTTGCCTCTCAGGGAAATTTATGCCATTCCAAAAAATGATCAAGTTCATTCTGTCCTGACTGCAAGCAGTGTGTGTGGTTGATCCTAAATCAGTGGGTGATACCGGTAATGGACCAAAAAAGATCCTAAAACCTTACATCTTATGTTTTAATAAAAATGCTAAATAGAATTTTAATAAGGACCATTTTAAGATTAGGTTTATAATGCTACCTCAGTGCGCAAAACAGTTAAAGCAGTGAAGCAGTCTGCATGCCGATAGAAACTAAAATTCCTCACATATATATGCATGTATGCAGGCATATGCATAAGTCAGAGCAGCATTAGCAGCTGAAACAGTAACACTTCCCTGCTTAAGAATAGACCAGGGTGCTGGCTCTTGTCCTTTCCATTCAGGCCAGTGTTAAACACACAGACTAGCATGCTAATGGGTAATCCCTCAGGACCAGCCACCTTTGTCCCAGTCCTATGAGGATGTCTCTCTCTGGCCACTGGGTGACAGCCACCAGGCTGCCTGCTACTGGACAAGCAGCAGGTTGCCAGATACTGATCTCAGCCTCCAGAGGGATGCCAGCAGGTTGCCAGGCCCTGATGAGTATGTGATGGGTGGAAGATTGGTGTTTGTCCTGGTTTCCTTTTTGTTTTGTTCCTGTCTGTGATGAACCAGGAGGAGGTTTGCTATCTTTCTCAGTGAGAGGAAAGTGAAAGTGTGGCGTAGGGGTGCTGTGTCATGCAGCAGGTGGTCTGTGTGGGACAACAAAGACCTCCGGATGGTCTGATAGACTACAGTAGGAGCGGTATGGAATTGCTGCTTTCACTCTTTATCTTAAAGCCCCCGTCCAGTACCTCAAGAATGTGAAGCATTTAAAACAAGCTTTGAAAACAAATAGTTGCTTTGCAACTGTCAAATAATGGAAACGTGAATTTGAATGGTGCTGGGAGGCTCTTCATGTTTGATTTTTTTATACAAAGAAATTGTAATTGAAAGGTGGTCCTGGGTTTTCCTTGGATCAGGACATTCCATGTTGCAAAGCGGACCGTGGGAGAGCAGGAAGAGAAGAAGCTTGCCATTGATTTGCCATGAGGACATTCCACAGTGCAAGGTGCAGTAAGCAGGGCAGAGGGAGACTGATCTCCTGGGACCACATGATTTGATGAAATAAACATGAAGATGTGTTGCAGGTAAGAAAAACATGGGACATATAAGAACAGAGAAGCCTTATAATTGATGACAGCATCATGCGCTACGTGTGTGGGATTTTGAGGTGTTGAGGTGAGGGCTGTAGGAAAGCAATATGATGATTATTTTAAACAATTTATCCAGCCCTGGTTCTCTTCTGTCTATGATGAAATATTGTGGCCTCATCCCAACTCAGTACCCTCATCTGTCTTTTCACCCCCAGAGAACAGAGCTCCACATACAGCACCCAGTATCTGTGCACACATGGTCACGTGCACAGGCATGCACACAGGTTAGACAGTACAATAGGCCTGTATTCTCTCCCTATAAAATATCATAGATTAACTGTATTTATATTTGCATCCATGTAAAGCTTTATTAACACAAACACTAATTAACACTAATTGATATTACTAATTGATTTAGCAGTAGTGACCAGACTAAAAAAAAAGAATTCTGCTTGTGGTGGACTTTTTATTCATCAGGCGCTGCTAGATTCCCCATGATGCTCAAAGTTGATTCTCTTACATCTTCTGGAACAATTCCCATCTGTACCAAACTTTCCTCTTCATACATACTTTCTCATCCATACTTACATACTCCGAACTCCACTAATCCTGATATCCCCTACGCACACCTTCAGGGCAATGCTTTCTCCCTCCTTCCTATTTTTCACCCACACTCTTTGAAACTGAAACACACACACACACACATACACACAAAAACACATTCATATAAACCATACCACCCCCCCCCCCCCC
>VXCM01003943.1:43062-60171 GCA_014773175.1 Lucifuga dentata
CCCCATCCCGACCAAGCCCCCAGTTCCATCCATCATATCAGCCCCCCAGCCTCCATTACATCCCCACAAAGGCAGCCAACCCAAAGAAAAGAAAAGGCAAAAAAAGGGAAGAAGAATACAGCCGCTACCATGCAGAACAGTGCTGGCCAAAGGACCATCTTTTGTCCCAGGCCCTGCCTCTCCTCGCCTGGTCTCTCCTGCAAACACACCCTCTCCTCCAGTGGAACAACAGCCTGGATGCTTGGGGGATGGAACCTGGGTGTGACGCTATCTAAAGCAGTATAGTTTGGCCCCCTTGATGGCCCCCTGGTCACCAGCAGACCCTGTGTGTTGAGCTGTCAAATGAGGCCACCCCATCCCTCCCCTTGCATCCATGGCACTCCCTCTGGAAGGCAGTAGAAGCTCCCGACCCCTGACTCAGGGGCCCACAAGCCAAGGCTCATCTTGCTCTGCTGACCTGAACACTGCTGTTCCGTGAAGTGGAACATTAAAACTCAGGTGAGACATGGATTGAATGCACATCTGCACAGTACTTACAGGGAAAAGGTAGAAGATTTACATAAATTGAGATCAGGAAAAGCTTGATAAAGCATTGCTTAATGCTGAATGAAAAGAAAGGAGACTTTTTTTTTAATTTGAACTAAGAACTAAAATTGAAAAGGGGTGCAAAGAAGTGAATAGGCAGCATCCAGTAAGTGCAAACAAAAGCTGGTGCCTTTCTTGATGCTGATGTCCTGTTGCAGGCCGTCTGGCCTTTGTAGCCAAAGCAGCAGAGGGGAAGTCCCCGCTTGGTCATGTTCACACCCTCTACTGATAGAGCACCTCTCACTGTTGGTCAAGGATGTTAGAAAGTCCAACAGCTGCATGGGCACAAAGACTGAAAGAGGGAGTGAGACAGAGTGAGATGAGACACAGAGTGATGTTAAAAAGTCAAAGTTTATATGAAGAAGAGGAAGAAGACAAGAAAGGAAGTGGAGTGAGGACATGCAAATATGCATACAACGGCCTTGTTTTCTCCTTGATGTTATAGAGGAATAGCAGAAAATAGAATAAAATAAAACTACAGTGAACAAAATCAAGCAATCCTTGTGTACTGTAGAGGAAAGTTTTTAAGTGTAATGCTGAAAAGGTGAGAAGACGTGGAAATTATTAATGAGGTGAAAGTGCTGTTCTGGGGAAACAAAGAACATGTTGGATTGTCCAAACTCAGTGCACTCCTTTATGAGACCCCAGAGAGGCTGATAGTAGACTGGTGGGATGAGAAGGGGCTGGAGGGAACAGGGTGATATGTGGTGCTGCTGTTGTTAATCAGAACTGCACCCATTAACCAGCATGAAGAACGGTGGAGGTCAGCAACTTATATGTTTCATATATTCTATCATTGGCCATAAGAATTACTTCAATATTTATCTTTTGAAGGGATTAGATGGTGGGGGTGTAATAAACAGCAACTTAAGGACTGAAGAGAAAACAGGCAAAGTAATATTTCAAACACACGCACTCACTCTCTCTCTCTCTCACACTCACACACACCCTAATGAAACCGTGACTGACCACGTTCCACTTCTATTCACTAAATCGAACAATAGTGTGCTGAGGCTGCAAAAGCCAGTTGAATGTGTTTTTTGTTTTTCTGTGTGTGTGTGTGTGTGTGTGTGTGTGTGTGTGTGTGTGTGAGTACGTGCACATGCATGTGTCTATATGTATAGGCCTGTGTCCAGTCCTTGGGTGCACAGATTGTGATTTTCCCAGGTGAACAATGCCATACGGAGCATTGCATCTTCAGGCTCATTAAAGATCATTCTAAGCCATTAGAAAGCATTCAGCAGGGTGTGCATTCCCCAGACTCCAGTGTCAGGGCATGGAGCCATGCCCAAAGGCCCCAGGGTGGAGACCTATGCTAAACGGGCCAAGGGAACACACCAGAAGGAGCTGATCCTTTTTCTTCAATGAGCACTGGTTGCTGTAGACAGCTTGTTGAGTTCCCTTACTCGAGGAATTCAAAAATAACTGTTGAATAGAGTCAAGGGTGTGATTCCAAATGAAAATCTTATTTATTCTGCTTATTTTGGTAAATATCTGCCAAAATTAAATACAGAGCAGTAGTTTAAGGAGTATTGATTATGCACTTTTATTTGTCCGCTGAGTCTAGGCACTTGCGTAAGATGATGTAATGTCAAAATAGGGATAGATCAGCAAAGACAAACAGTCCCCCTTGTGGACAGCAGCCAGATCCTCAAGCATCACCCATCCATTGATTCCGCTGACTATAGAGTTGGACCACAGACCAGTGCAATGTCATTCAGTACCGAGCGTTGCTAGGTAGAGTGCACTAGTCCATAGTGTGTGTTTATGTGTATCAGAGAGAGAGAGAGAGAGAGAGAGAGAGATAGATNCTAGTCCATAGTGTGTGTTTATGTGTATCAGAGAGAGAGAGAGAGAGAGAGAGAGAGATAGATCTGAGTGCAGCATCCGCCCCTGATGGTTATAAATGAGTGTCATGTCAGCACAGGGACCCTGGGCCATCTGTGATACTCACAGATGATCTTATAGTGTGTCTGCAAAAACACACACACACACACACACACATACATACACACATACATACATACATACACACACACACACACACACACTCTCTCTCTCTCTCTTTCTCTCAAGGGAAAACTACCCTCTACAGACATTTTTCTTAACTGTGGTTGACACATTACACAAATTTTAAAGGACCATACCTGTGATTTTGCATGTTTCAGCCCAATATGTTTAAGCTCTGCCTGACTGGGAATGTCAGGTTTAAGTGATGACACGGTTGTTACAGCTGCTGTCGTTCACTTGACGCTACATGTGAAAAGCAGTCAAGAAACATGCCAGCATCACGTACTCCTGTTTTGTTGTGGTGTACATGCATGGAAGGGGTGTTTGAGTACAATACCAGGTTTAGTGTAAACAACTGTTCTTCTAACAGCATCCAAACCACATTTATCCAAAAAGATGCGAACAATGTAAACCCAAGAAATCAGAACTTTTCTCCTTGTTGACTTTACAAATTCTTCTCTTAAAACATACGTAAAATACATAAATATTTTTAATCAATACCAAAAAAAAAAAAAAAAAANAAAAAAAAAAAAAAAAAACTATGCATTGTGGAGCAAAGAAAATCAGATATACCATTATGAACTGCTACTCTACATGAATAAATGAAGTTGATAGTCTGTTGAGCAGTAATGTTTCAATTTATTACAAGACAAGGCAAACTTTTACTGTTTGCCTGGAACTTTCTGGGAGACCAGGAATGCACGTATTGATATTACAATGAATAACTTGAGAAAGGTGTGTGTTGTTTTTTGTAGGTCTGGGCAGCATGATTTGAGGATATTCACTACAATAATGGAACGATTTTGTTTTGTTGTTTGTTTTCAGGAAAGCTTTCCGCCTGTGCAAATGCTCTGGACTGAATGTAAGACATTCAAGACTAGACCCATAAAATACATTTTCATGCATTTTTATAGCCTCTAAATAAGTGGATGTTTCTTCATGTGGTTGTTAGAATTTTCTGTTTCATGTTTTGTCAGGCTTTTTTTTTTTAATGCTATTCTGTGGCTTTTAGGGTTTTCTTTTGATCTCCAAGTTACAATTAATAGCCTAACATTAACTTAACTAGTTTAAATACACAAAGAATAACCTATTAATTCAACTAGTAAGAATACAAAGACAGAAACATGGGAGCTGGCTACTGAGAGAGGGAATGGCTTTATAAAGCCATAGATGGTTCAGTTCAAAGTAGAGACTGCAAAGGAATGTGGAAAGAAGCAGGGCAGGCTTTAGCGGCATAATGTTTCACTGATAACAAGCTCAAATTTACTGCTGAATAAGATGTTCTGCAGGATACAGAGGATAGGCCCTAACTTTTTCTAGGTCTCCCAAAAAACATGATCTATGTTCTCTTTAAGTCAATTAATCAGATGCCTTGCCACCCTGTTCCCTCTGGTAAGGAGAGCAGGAATAGGCAGAGCCTCTTCTCGTGTTGAGGGCTGGAGAGAGGAGAGTCAAATATTTATAGAGCTACACACCAGGATTCATTTCTCTCTTGTGACGTTCACTAACTCCTGCTTCAGCGAATAGCGTTTTGGCAGCCATCTCCCGGTAGATAAATAGCCGAGTGTCCAATCAGATCTGAATTTATTTTAGCTCTTCTAGAAGTCAAATATAAACATCAACCGGCCCATATAAGAGAGCAAATCATGAATCATACCCAGAGGAAAGAAATTAAAAGTCAAAGTGACCTTTAGTAGAGGCACCGGAGAATACTGGCCAGAGGAGGAATGCAGCCATTTCCTCCAAACTTCAGTAGGGTGGTGAAAAGTAAAAGCAGTTACCACGGCAACTTGTGACGGTATGTTTTGGTGAAGGCTCGGAAGACAACACGTGACAGACTCGCCGTCCCCCTACAGCTTTGACCTGTCTCCCAGCCTGAAGAGAGAAGAGATGGATGGAAAGAAGGAAAGAGGTGTGGAGGAGATGTGCCACATTTGGGTGGGTGAAAGAAGAGAAATGAGACTGGATCTGATACGACAATAGAAATAAAAACATGACGTTAGACAAAGCAAAAAAAAAAAAAAAAANAAAAAAAAAAAAAAAAGAGATTGAATCAGCAACATCAGCTCCATCGGTCCTGCCCACTTGTATCCCTCCCAACGATGAGGAAACAAAGAAGTCATAAGAGTTGTACAAGACAAAAATTTCAAAGGGTGACTTCACACAAAAAAATGCTGTAACAGCGAGGGGTCAAAGTGGCAGGGGTCTGAACTCCTGACCTCCCTAGTGACCGAGAGCTACCACCCAATTAAAACAATACTCATGATCTCTCTCTTTCTCTCCGTGTGGGTGTGTGTCTTCCAGCGCCTATAGATCAAGGTACCTCCTGGTAGGCATTTTTTTTTTTTTTAATCTTCATCCACACTCATGTCTCCCATCCTCCCTCCTTATCCCCCAAACCTCCTCCACTGCAGACCCTCTCAAGCTTAAACTCGAGTGGGTTGCGTCCCTCCAACAAAAGACATCTTCTTCTCATCCTCCTCCAAGAGGACAGAGAGGAGGATGAGGAGATAGAAGAGTATCAGCTCATCCCTTTAATCCAGGGTAGAGAGACAGACTCTTCAGTGAAGAGGTGGGAAATCCACTGATCAGGGGCTTAAGATGCAAACGCCACAATAGACCTGTGGCTCTGTTTGGGGTCATCACAGCAGGACAGAACACCAATCTCTGCCTGTGTATTGTGGAGCACACACTCGCGCTGCAACTTCAAATCATACTTTAACATAATGCAAAACACACATTAACAAAGCATCACAGCCTACATGATGCAACATACTCTTACAAATGTTTGGTTAATCTACATAATAATGCTATTTCACCTAACATGAAACAACAAATCCATGAATTAACTTTATGAGGTTTGTTTACTGTAAATGTAAAGGCCTAGTCCAAACTGGCTCCAATACTCTTCAAGACAGATGTGAGATAACAGATGTTTTCAAATTAACCAAATATAGACAAATCTCATGTGAGAACAGTGCCACACATACAGAATATTTTGTGAAACACAGGCAATACTGGTCTTATTGTATCAAGGCACAGAAAACACAGTAATTCTGCATTCTTTGTAAGTTTACCTGTTGTGTGTGTGAGAATGCACAACAAATTGCATCTGAGTGTGTGCATGTGCATCAGCATGTGTGAGTTGTTGCGTGTGTGTGCGACATTGTGTTTTCATGTGTAAGACGGTGAGTGTGCACCTGCATTCAGCATCTCCCTGCAGCTAATGAGTGGTGGCCCACCTCTCCAGCAGGCCTGGCAGTCCTTGGCTATGGTGCTGGAGCTGCCTGTTTTCTCATGGTAATCACACACTTTGTCCCGGGGTGGATAATCCTGCACCGGCTTTGTCTGGGCCCCAGAGGAGAGCCCCACAGGGTCAACCCCGTTTCACAGAGAGCCACAAAGACCCAAATGCAGTAGCAGCACCCCACTCCAGAGCCTGTGCTCCTCAACACGCACCCATACACAGACACACAAAAATGCATGCTTGCACACAAATGTGCACAAACCCACCAGCACACACTCATTAGCTACTCTCAATTTCAACGGAGAGGCCTGAAGTCATTAAAACTGAATACTTGTGTAAAAGCCCCAAAAAAGTCTAATGCATATACTGTACAGCATAAAACAGCTAATGCTAGCCTTATTTGTACTATATAAACCACTTTCCTCTGAAGAAAAAAAAACAAAAAAAAAAACACAAAAATGTAATTCCCATCATTCCTTTAATATAAAAATGAAAGCAAAGCATAAATTATAATAAGTGCACATTTAAATCCCATGTGAAAAGTAATCACCTTTGATTAAAACTCATTTTGCAGTGCTTAGCTTCAAACATCACCGGCAGCATTCCAATTCTATAACCCTACTGTGTATAAATAGACTATTGCTGGAAGGGGAGGTATATGTTCAGGGTTTGGCTTGGCGTCAGGGAGGATCAGCTCAGTTGTATATCTGGAGGCACAAAGTGAGAAAATGAAGGCTGAAGCACAAGAAAGTGGAAGACAGGCTCCCACAGGTTTCTCTTACACTTCAGCTACCGCCTAATTGTTGATGAGCAGGATGGGAGGAACATGGCTAATATCAACCACCACCTTCACCCTCAGCCACTAGAGATGGTCTACGCTCAGATTCCCACAATGTCCTTAGCATCAATGTGACACCATCCATTAGCTTTCGACATGACGAAAATATCATGTCCCTGTGGTGCTAAAACCAAAAAAAAAAAAAAAAAAAAAAAAACTGCCCAGGATAGCTCAAAGTCAACTGGGATAGTTGTTTTTCCTGCAACTTTAAGGAAGTGCAAAAGAATTCAATGATATGATTTGTGAGTTTCATCGATTTTCTGGTAATCATCCTTTGCATAAAGATTGTATGTAGAGAAAATACAAATGATGAGCCCAGATCTGAGGTCCATTTGAAGGAATGAATGTGTCTCACTGGGTCATTAGCCAGGGGGGAGTGGAGCACTGTGGGCCAGTGTGAAGAGGCAAAGAGAGGGTTTGTAATCCTCTATGGCCAATGGGACACAGCCAAATGTCTGTCTAGGGACACACTAGGACATTTTTGTTCACAAACAAGTGACACACACACACACACACTGGTGCAGCCACACATGCATATACATACGTAAATGCACATAGCCACACACATACAAGCACACACACACAATTCCAGAAATCCCACTGCTTCCAGTCTAGTAATCCTCATTGGGTATTCCGACGGAGTTTTGCTGTGGACACCAAGTTGACAGACAGAGTTGGAGAGCGACAGGGGGAGGGAGGAAAGGGAAGGAAAACAGACACAAAAAAAAAAAACTTCCCCCTTCTCTGCTTCCCAGCCATCATTGGTTGATAGCACAGGGTCTTTTCTTTCCTTTTTGCTAATTGGCCACCCAGGAATTGACTCTGGCATAAGTTCTACCCCAAAACACGTGCACGTCCCCTCTCTCCCATGGAACACCCCCTGGCTATTCTCCACTCACCTTGCCATTTAAATGACAGCTTGTTACCATGGCAAATGGAAGCAACTCCTAGGAGATGGTTAAAATATTTTTGCCACAGGTGCAAAAATAGTCATCCCTCACATCAGCTTTAATTCTCCCTGCTGCCTTTACTGCAAATATGCACACAATGTCATCCTATATAACTAGTTTTTAGTTAAGTATCTGTGCAGCCTTATTATAAAATACTTTATTCATGTGTATTTGTAATTTATTTTGATCTTATGGCTAAAAACATTGCTGCAGCCCGCTACAGGACAAGTCTTTCTATGGAAATATGAACTATTTAGCTCCCAAAAGTTCTTGAGCAAAGCATTTCCCCCAGAATTCTGTTGGGGCTGATTGACAAGTGGTGATCTCATTATTTCATTAACTTATTAGAAGCGGTGGAATTTGGTCACGTCTTCCACCTATGCCCTCCCTGCCTTGGGGTGGCAAATGCAAAGGTCGTGATAATTTCTTAAAGAAAGAAGAAAGAAGGGGGAGGAAGGAGAGAGAAGAAAAAGGTAATTTGATTGTCTGGAGGCTCCATATGGTTGCATGGTTTTTTGGTTTGCACTGACTGCAAGCAGACTGAGGCCTTTCACTGTTTCACAAACTGATGACAAACTTCCCTATCCTCCCTTCATCCACCTCCCAATATTCCCCCATCCCCCTCCAAACACCCCCAAAACACTCTGAATCTGGTTAGGGAATAATAGAGCAGGCAAACAATGAGGGGGTGCTGGAAAGAGAGGGAAGGGGTTGTCAAGTGACCCACAGAAAACACTATCAAACAAGACTGGAACTCACAATGGAGCGGCCTGCTCTTTTCTGCGCTACGCCACTGGTGGGGCAAGATAAGGGAATTCCTCAATACAGCAAAAAGGGAAGAAAGGGGAGCACTGCTTTGAGAGATTCGGACCTCAAATCCAAACACTCCCCCCATAGATTATGGCTTGTGTGTTTTAAAGGGTGGCTGAAATAAAGCAGCACTTTGTTGGACAAGTTAGCCTTGTTGGTGTTGTTCTGCGCTGCCATTGTGAGCGGTAGTTTCATGCAGTTCTATGCAGATGACTGGGAGATTAGGAGAGGCCTTAAAGCATGCCTTTAAAGTTCTGAAACAGAGATCTATCACAATAACTCAAAAGCTAGCACAATGGCACTAACTGCTGCAGCTGTCTGAATTTATTGAGCATTAAAACACTACAGAATAAACATGGATTTAGCCGCTGGTCCTATACTCCTTATCAAACCTTTTGCTGCACTCTGTTTGACATGTTCTAAGCCAGAATGCCTGCCTGTGTTTGAAAACTGATGATATGGTAATGTTATGTACTGATTGATCTAAAAGTCAAGTAGTGGGTAAACTAACAAAGATAGCTGCAGGCCACATTAAAAGAAAGATGAAGTTATTGAGAAGGCAGTGTATCAGAACATTTAGATTTACATTGACACATCCTCAAAATACACCGCACGCAGCCCAGGGCCACGGTACAAACCTGACTGCTCCACGTCAAACAAGGTGAAACACTTCACTGAGGCTTGACTTTGCCAGCAAACTGTCTCTCTCTCTCTCACACACACACACACACACACACACATATGTTGTGCTGAACCCATTCCTCATGCACATGACAGAATAAGCGCTGCCTCTCCTGGCACAAATCAGCAGAGGAAAAGGCTAAAAGGCTTCATCATTACAACAAAGCCATGCTTCACCCAGCCGCTCTCCGTTCTGGGTTGGGCTGATGAATAAACCAAACGATAGACTGACTGACTGTTGATTATCAACCTAACTATCTGATCAACAGGCCCATTGATTTGCTGGTTGGGAAGATTCCCTGAAGGAAAACTTGATTAAGCCCGTTTACAATGGGTCTTCAGAATTGTTCTTTTACACCTTGTATTAAAATGTGATCTCAGCATCTGGATAAGTTATCTGGATAATGGAATTTGATGACAGGACTTGCATCAACATCGTTCTCGTTTGTTGGATGTTACTCACCTTGGTGCTGGATGTCATTAAAGCATAACATTACTCATTGCTTCATGGATGATCTTCATCCATTTATAAAATAACTACTAACTTTTTTTTGCATGGGCTGTCACTGTCAATGTTTCAGGTGTAGGTACCCATTTATGGAAAGTCACAACTCCAACTCAAAATAACTTGAATGAGTGTGATCGGATCCAAGAAGGTGAGGTAGGGTGACATTTTCAACTTGTGGGATGATTTTATGTTGTGAACATCTGTTTGGATTGCATTTACACCTGGCTAGTTTTGACAGAGATCTGATCATAATGTGAGCCAAACCACACACGTATGTGGTCTGACAGATCAGATAGCATTCCAATCATGATGCATTCTGTGAGCATTTACATCTTGCATTAACATGCAATCTCAGTATCCAGTTAACGTATCCATGATACCTTAGTGTGTTTTCACCATATTTTAGATAAAGCATTCCACATTTAACCACACATGACATTTTGGGGACACTAATCAGGAGTGATTCATGAGCTCAGATGGTGTACCTGAGTCTCGTGTTTCAGAGAAACTTTCAGACAGAGGAGAGAAAACTGACAGACAAATCAAATAATGATAACATCAATAACAAAATCTCAGCCAAATCTTTCCATACAAGATATTATGCCAGCACAGCAAGCTAAGGTGCATTCTCATGCTTTGCATCAGCTCTTTGAGCTCGAGTGGTGCAGCTGGCTATTTTCCCAGCATTCCATCTTTGCTGTCACTTTCTACAGTCTGTTATCCAATAAAAAAAAAATGTCATAACTCTCTACACCCCATTTTCTTTGTAGATACAGGTCCTGATAAGCAAAATCAAAGTCATAAGATAAAAATTCCACAATTCTATCTGCAACAGAACACAGTTATGCTTATTGTGAATGCAATGAGAATGATTTCAGGTATGGTGAAATAGAGCAGGCTCTATTTCACCAATGCTCTTCTCTGATGGAAAACTAAAATAAGAGAGGGGAAAAAAAAGTGACCGTTAAGACAGCATTCTGAATAAAACCAATCCCAATGCTTATCTCAACATTTGGGGCAGAAGGGGCTTTACTTTGAGCAGAGCTGCTCAAATATGCACTATTTGCACAGCGTACAACTTCCCAGTCACTGCGGATTAGGCAAACAATACAGCTCCCCCATACTGCCCCCTCCGCCAAAAATCCTCCACCCAAATTAGTCTTTCTTTGGCCAGTTATAAAGACCTGAGTATGAATGAGGGCCTCTGTTAGTACAGGGGAGATAACACACACACAGTCGCTCACACCGAGGGGGTGCTGTGTATTCTGGCCTTCCTCAGCATCTGATTGGTGAGATATTATTTATCTTGACAAACTTAATGTCCCCATTGGTTGATGAGGATAACTGACCAGGGCATGTTTTACACCTGTCCAACTGTTCCCTTTCATATGTGTGTGTGTGTGTGTGTGTGTGTGTGTGATGAACGAGACAGAGCAGTAAGGCCTTCTGCTATCTCCCAATTAGGTTTAGTGCTAACAGAGTTTGGTCATTAAGCCATGACAATCTGCCAGACTTGTAGTGTGCAGAAAGAGACAAGTCCATGCCAGCACGTGCATGCACACGCGCACACGCGCACACACACACACACACACACACACACACACACACACACACACACAACCAAAGTTGAATGGCAACAACCAAAAATATATTTCTTTGGAAGGCAATTCACATTAACAAAAATACTGCATACATTGGACCTGGCTGTGCATGTTGTTTGTATGTGTGTATTTTGTCATGCAATTAGATGGTCCATTGAGATGAGGTGTGGTGAAACACACAGTTGATTTATGGAGTTCAGATTTATCAGCCAAACGAGGTTTTAAAGAAGCCTCAAGCAAATTCCTTGCAGTCAAATAAATTGTAAGACACTCTTCTAATCGTTACGTAAGGAATAACGCGACCATTCTGTATTACTTCATCACTTCTGCATGAATTTCTCTTCCAAATGCATCTATAAGGTGTCCCTAACTGACTTGAATAACTGCAAAATAAACACTTCATTGATTTTCATCACTGTTGTAGCACTATTTTGATCATTTCTATGCCAACAACCCTGAAAAACATACATCAGTATGATAAATTAGTTAATGTATCAATTGTACAGACAGGTATTGACACTGCCAGGTCATAAGGTAAACATAATGTGCATTAATTCCAAAGCGCAGGCGTGTGTATGTGCATCCGTGAATGAAAGAGAAAGGGAGTGCAAGGTAATAACGCAGCGACACCAAGAATGTTTAATTAAATTCTGGAACAGGCTCTGGCTGCTTGTGCTTTAAAATGGCCCTCCAGCTGAAAGGAAGGATTAACACAGAGCATGGACAGGCCTGCAGCTACAGCATGCTCATTACTGCAGAATGGAAAGATAAGTCAGAGAAAGGAGGAAAAGAAAGAAGGAGAGAAAGTCTAGTTATATTTTAAACAGAAAGTGTGAGTTTGACTAAGAGATCAACACCGAAGAAGCTGGATAAAAATACGCATTGAATCAGCGAGCGCAGACGAAACATCTCACTGCAGTTTGACATCCTACAAAAAGTGTCTCAATCGATCATAACCATGTTTTAGGACATGAATAAAAATGTAATATTCTCAAAATTGTTGTGGGGACTATTTAAGTTTTGGGTAAGTTGGGTCGAATTTAATCAAAATGATTTTAACAAGATTAGGGTAAAGTTATAAGTTTAAAGTAAAGTTTTGGCCATGGTCAACAGCCTACTTGAGTTCACTTAAACAACAAATTATCTGTGATACTTTTAAGGCGCTCCCCACATATGGGAATTTCCAAACTCCTCACATTTCTCATCCACATTAAACACTTTAAAGTTTTAATCAAAGAATCATTTATTTACAGCACATCATCATTTACCTCCTTCAGGAAGCAGCAAGAGCAACTGACTCACCTCACTATATAGTCACCATCACCTAACCAAGGGCTGGTCAATTAGCAATCAGCAGAGTCTCTGTTCACAGAGACACTGTTGTGTTTCAAATGAGTCACCGAAGAGCTTCATATTTAAATATACAAAACAATAAAAAGCTTTCAGAAGTAGCAATTAAAATTATTTTGATTCCTTTTAGTCAATTCCATAACAACAAAACAGAAGATGCCAAGATTAATTTGAAAAAAAGCAGAAAAACAATTTATTTGAGGTTTACTAAAAAAAATTAAGTCTCTTTTGGGAAACAACTGAATCTTCATGCATTCCCTACAGTCTCAGTGAATTTAGTTTGTGGATCCAAAACATTTCTCAGGAGTAATTTTGTTAAAGGGCCATGAGGATAATGACATTAAATGATAATGCAAGGTATAAATGTATAAATGGGGCTGTTAAAGGCTATAAGGTGAGGAAATGTGACCTCACTTGCAACACTTTCTAAAAGTTAAACATTCAGTTTCTATGCTTAGGTATGGTTAGCATTAATGTGACGTGCATGGTAACATTTATTACGTTGAGTCTTGCAGGACTCAGATAATAAGGTTAGGGTTATTATAAGGATTAGGGTTAGGGTTAGTGAAAACAAAACTAACGCCAACTCTCAAATCCTTCAATGAAAATAAATGTACTCTAAATTCAACCAAAATTCTAACTAATCTTGACTAACCTTGACATGTTAAAAATAAAAAACTCAGAATTACTATATGTTGGAAGGGACCAAAACACTGCTGTGATTCTCTGATTAAAAGTGTATTTCAAAACGTTCAAATCAGCAAAAAATGCTGCATTTGACTTTAACTCAGAACTCTGAATTTTCGATCTCTCAAGTTAAAGAAACACTCCCTCAACTCGGAATTCTACAGGGAAAGTTGGGCAAGGTTCCTCAACCCTGGGTTCAGCATTGACATCATTTCAACATGGCTGCTCGCACCAGTAATTTCTCTATTTATAAATGAACATTTAGAAGCATTTTCTTTAAATCAATTAGCTTGCAGACACAGTAACACAATAAACATAAAACTGCTAATGCAGTAGCTCAGAAATGTTAAAACATAGCTATTTTTAGTCCAACAGAGCTAACAAAACAAGTTTTCATGGAGGCTTCCATGCGGTTTCCCACTTTGTTTGGCTCAAACGTGTGGTGGTCGGAAATGACATAATTCTGAGTTAGCTTCCCAGTCTGAGCTGAGGTACAACGAACTTAGCATTAATGATGAACTGAGAGAAAACTTGAATGATTAAAGCAGCAGATATATGTTATTAAAAGAAAAAAAAAACAATAAAAACACAAGTAAAGAAACCAAAATAATTTACAAGAAAAACAGAAATTTTGCTGTTACTTTACATCGTGGTCATGATGCCTGTATGGTGCAACAGGGATTAGCGCTCTTCAGCGCAGACACGCTCTCTCTGAGCATCTGAACGGCTGGGCAGAGCAAGGTTCAACCTCAAGCCAAGCCCCCTGAGCCCCCGCCATGTCCGCATTGTAGCCACAGCCAATCTAACTGTGCTCAGTGTCAACAGCTCACACTCAGGATTCACAAGGGGCAGTTTGCTCAACCTGCAGGCTGGACTCTCAGACGTCCTGCTGACCCCACTGCTCCAGCTGGCAAGCAAATACACACATTTCCACTCTCACCCGCAAACACCTTTTCATTAGCTTCTTAAAACACTGGGTTGTTAGGAAAGTGCAACACAAATAAAAACACGAAATTTTTGTCAGACTTAGTAGGTATACAAATAGTGTATGTACACACTGATGAATGCCAGTGTTTCTCAAACGTCACTCGTTTAGCCATAATGTGACAGCGGTTAAGTATGTGAAAGTATGTTTGAGTGAGATCAACATTCCAATGCAGAGTAAAGTGCAATGTCAACAGTCAGGGGGAATTTGATTTAGTAGCTGCTTAGCTGTGTTTTACGTTGACAGGTAAACCAAATGAAGAACCATTCAGAGGTTAATTCTCTCCTTCCAGAATTAATGGAATGTGAACATGTATGGCATAGGAAAGAAGGATGTATGGATTTATTCTTGTATGGATTTAACCCTTTATGCTAACAAAGTAGCAGAGTCGATGTTTTTTTTTTTTTTTTTTTTTNTTTTTTTTTTTTTTTTTTTGCAAATTTGCGAGTTTTAAGAGTGTGTGCTTATGGTAATTTGATAATGTTGCACTAAAAATTTGTGCAAATTTGACAGTTTTTAAACTCAGAAAAATAATAAGGAGGAATTGGAACCACCTCACGTTATGACTACGCTTGCAGTACATGACCTTATTAAATTATACTTTTCCATCAGATTTAGCAATAAAGAAATACTTATGCTTNTACATGACCTTATTAAATTATACTTTTCCATCAGATTTAGCAATAAAGAAATACTTATGCTTTTAGCACAAAATCATTGAATTATCATAAACATACGGACTTTTAAAACTTGCAAATTTGTGAGTTTAAAAACTCAAAATAATGCCCCCCTGTTTTTTTTTTTTTTTNTTTTTTTTTTTTTTGTTTTTTTGTTTTTTGTTTTTTTTTTGGTCTTCGTCTTATATGGCCGCAGTCATACATAAAAGGCTAGATCAAGACTTAATTGTAGACAGAGTTATAAAAGCAAGCATGATGTTAATGAATTCAAACAGATCATGAATGCTACGATCTGTTGGACCTCAGAAACACCTGACCTGTGATGTGGAAAAGTGCAACAGAACAGTCATTCAACTCAAAATTCACAACCTGAAACTCAGCAAGATTCACCTTGCTCGACTTATCTGAAATAAATCCACCTGATGTCACAACAATATGGCAGTGCAAACAGTTAATGCTTTGCATCGTTTTGTATTGATAAAAGTGAATTTTACCTTATATGTTGTTTCTATTTGCTAATCACACAGAAATAATTCATGTGGATCCTCTGTAGATGTTTATAACATTCAGACACAAAAAAACTGTTTTAAAGTTTCCCACTGTAGTTTTATATTTTGTAAAAAGGCTGGCAGAAATATACTGTAACGTGTATGCAGGTAGTATTTAATCGGCTCAAATATGTAAAATATTGGTATGCTGACATTTGTGGACCTTTTACACTGAAAGTTTCTGATGTGCTCATGCTCTAACGATTGTTCCTGTCCTGTCATTTTAGAAAACCAGACCTGCCCTGGCATCAGGAACCAACATTCCCCATGTTCAACTTATCAATGTGTATTTTTCTGAAAAAGTTAAAGCTTTACTTGAACTTTTTCTTTGGTGTGGTTAAGAAAACAGGAACAAAATTAATCTAATATGATGACTTTATGCTATGATACGTATTTATTGCTCTGTTTTTTTTTGTTAGGCAACTACTTTTTTTGTCAAGCACACATGTGAATGCTTCCACCTTGTGTATAGTCAGTAGAATGTTAACATGTTCCCATTTACAGTGTTTGTTCTGGAATTCAGTCCCACAGCTCCGTGTTCCATTTTCAGTGTGTTTCTGTTTACAAGCCCATTTCGTCATCCAGAGGAAGTGCTTTCACAACAGGCCTATCTTAAGCACCAAAGAGCAGACAAAAGCAGAGAGGAAGAACAGCAAAGGAAGAAATAAAATGACTAAGTCTTTAAATATCTCAGCATTAACAGCCTTTCCCCATCATTATTGTGAGATGATCTTTAATAAGTATTCTTAATTTAAAAAGAAACTTGTTCCTGTTTGCAAAAGTGATTCAGTCAGAACTCATTTTCACAGTCATCAGGATTTTTACCAGGAAATAATCGTGATGAGTGTAGCAATAGCAGAAAAAACATCATCTAAACTCCAAATTTTGTTGCATGCTTGACAGGGCAATAATATCAGAAATCCTGATATTCAGCTGGTTAAGACACACATTTTGAGATTGAACATCTTCTGGATCCTTAAATATTGTGCTACAAAAGGTCATGCAACTCAGAAAATCCTAATAGTCCAGCTGGTTAAGGACATTTTCAGACTTGCAGTCTGTTTTCTCTGGTCTGAATCAGATACTAAATTGTTACAAAGTTGCATTTACTAGTTGGTTTGATTTCAAAAGGAAAAAATATCCAATAAAACCTAAGTATAGCAGCAAAAGTCGTGAGAACAGTCACTCTGCACATTGATCAGAAATATCTGGGCATGGATAACAAAATGACATTGAACAAAGACTGAACTGGGATACGTTCCAAGTCATAGTCATCATTTGGTCTATAACAGAGGTCACTAACAGGCGGACCGCGATCCGGGTCCGGACCCAGAAGCTGTCCCATACGGACCCGGACCTACAGCCAAAACAGAAGGTTATGATTTAAAACCTGACGGGACGCTTCTATTTTAACCGGCGCAGCTTTTGTAGTCTTTACGGTAGTGGTTTAATGGACGAGGAAACGCACAGACCAATTGCATGCGAGTTAAGCCACCCCACGTGATACCACTCAGCCAATCAAGTCTGTGCATTCCAGGCGGTAAACATTGCGACGCTACAGTGCATACAGAGAGAGTTAGAGGCAAGTTACACATGAAAAGACGTTAGAAAGAAAGAAAGATAGCGATACGT
>VXCM01003944.1:0-106615 GCA_014773175.1 Lucifuga dentata
TGTTTTTCCTACCTTCCAGACTGCCATTGGTTTCAGTTCATTCTGGTGCGCTATTAAAATCAACTTGTTGATAATTGAAACCCTCTTGGGATAGGTAATCCTTTATCATGAACAAGACATGTATTCATGTTTTTTTTCAAAGTTTTGCAATTTTAGTGTTTAAGCACAATAAAAAGCACAGAGTGAATGTATGTCTCCACCAGGGAATACAGTCCCAAAAGAAGACCCGTCGAAAAAATTAAACGACCATGACTTTATAAGGCTATGTAACTATTAGCAAGTGAAACATCGATTTTTAAGGTGGGTGTATCGCTTGACTATTTGATTTTGAAAATTAAGATATTTTGCAAAATATCAGGAAAGCTGAAATAGGGTTTTATCCTTTGGGAAATGACTGACAGTAATGTATCATGTATGAAAATTGAATATATTAGGCTCAAACATGCAAAATGGGTGGTATGGTCCTTTAAGTCATGNGTATGAAAATTGAATATATTAGGCTCAAACATGCAAAATGGGTGGTATGGTCCTTTAAGTCATGTTGAAAAGCCATCATGTACTCACTATCAGCACATAAATGCCTGAGTTCATCGCTCTTTTTTCATTTGTTATTATTATTTTACTTGTGCAATGAAATTCAATACATTTTCCATAAATTCTACCAAGGCAGCTTTACTATTAAAAAGGCTGCAGTTGCCCAGCAGCCACACGGGGGCACTGTTACACATCTTTTTACAGTCATACATCAAAGGCAAATATTTCCCTATTTAAACAGACCGAGTTTAAGAGGAAAAAATGTGGAGGAGAAACTTACGGTCAGCAAAGGAGGTGAACAGCATTCGGAAACGGCTGAGACGGCTCGTCTCATCAGCCCACATCCTCACCACGCCCACGCCAGTGTCTAGCATGATGTCATTAGCAACTGTACTACAAAACTTGGCCTGCAAGAGACCATGCACCATTTTCTTATTTACCTTTGAATGCGTTGTCTATTTGAGGCTTGGTTCTATAGTATAGTTGCTATTTTAATTCAACTATCATATCAAAAAAGTGAATTCATGACAAGGAAAGACAGACACTGGATTCAGACATGGAGTATTTGCAGCATCATTTGGATTATTCAGCGAAAAGAGACATTCAAGCTAAGAATATATGCAAAAAAAAAAAAAAANAAAAAAAAAAAAAAGAGAGAGAGAGAGAGAGAGAGAGAGCTAAATACATCATTGAGAGAGGTTCACCTTCAGGTCCTCAATGGCATTACTGCCATCATAAACAGCCACAAAGTTCTTCTTACATTCATTTGAGTTTTCCATTTGGTATTCCAAAAATCGCAGGTAGATCTAGAATAACCAAAGAGGAAAGTAAAATTTATTTATTTTTCAAGCATATTTTGCTGTACTATAAGAACACAGGTCCTGGTTTAAAGGGATCACAGCATTAAAGGATCAAATACAAATGATTCCCAGCCAGTTTTATGTGTATGTATGGAGATTATTGGATTATTGTTTTATATGTGAACATACTAAATGTCAGGCTATGGATGTACTTCCACGCAATGTTTGACAATAAAACAATGGAAAGCACATTCATTAAAGGTTTTTTATGTGAAGCGTATGATGCACACACACACACACACACACATTAGAACAGATATGGGGATGAAGAGTGCAGATTTATGGAGGCGGAAGCATTTTATCTCTTCAAAACTCTTATTTATACTCCTCATACTTTTATATTTCTCTTTCATTCTCCCTTCCTAAAATCACTTGAACCCAGGCACACCACAATATGTTCTGCTTTTAAGGTTTTTTTTTTCTTTTTTTTTTTAATAATAATCAATGGTGTGCATCAATTAAAATCTTATAAGCCATACCCTGTTGTTTGTTGGGGCTTGTATAGTCCAGATGCAGTCCAGTGCCTGGTCTGGCTGCAGTTTGTACTTCTCATCCACCTGACTAGAATGGATCATGCCATCAGCTCCAGACAGCTCAAACTGGCATTCTGACACACACACACGCACACACAGGTGAGATGAGAGGAAACAGCCCTAACAAATCATCCTTTACAAAACTAAAGATGTACTATTTATCTCTATGGTTGCAGTACCTGGGATGGGGTTTAAAATTCCTCCCGTGTGCAGGTGAAAATCAGGATCTTTGGAGGAAACGAAAAAAAAAAAAAAGNAAAAAAAAAAAAAAGACAGACAGAAAGATATCACACTCCTCAGTACCAGGATGCTGCATACATAGTGGCATCCATAAATGACGCCACAGCATTGTAATCACCTGCAGTAAAGCTGTACTGGACCTGGAAGCCAGCCCCTTCCAACTCTTCATCAGTGAAGAAGCGGATCCACAGGAAGCGTCCAGTGGAGATGATGAGTCCAGGACTGGTTGAGCCGCAGAAGTGACTGATGAGAGGTGAGAAGCTGAAGGGACCATCCCGCACCTCGACATGGTCAAAACGACACTCAAACGACGCCTCGATGTAGAAGACTTCATCAAACAGCAGCTCTATCCTCTGACGGGGAGGAGCTGAGAGAGACAAGTCATTCTTCTGCCTCAGCTGTCAGGGACATAATTCTACTAGGGGGGAAAAAATATTTGGCTAATTTGTAGTTTTGTCTTATTTCTCAGATTCTCTTTTATTTAACCACAACAAAGAAATCTGTGTTAATTAATGTAAAAAAAAGATTCATTCAGCAACATTCAAGAACAACAGAGTGAATATTTTTCCACAGGACCATAATTATTAAGCTGCTGGTTACCTTCCAGTACGTACAGGCAGTCCTTGTTGGGAGGGTACATATTGGGATAGTTTGGGGAGCTGAAGCTTCCACCATCTGTGTTTCGTACCCAGTTTCCACAGCGATGAGGATGCTGTGGCTGCTGAATGGCCGGACTTGATGCTGCATTCCCATCTGTATGCAATATAAAAGCCAGCTAAGATGCAACATTCTGATTTTCATGTAATTTATGAAAGTATAGTCAATGGTGCAACACCTGAGTACTATTTTATACTCAATGGAACAAAGAATAGCACAATACACACCAAGCTTTCCTTTTGTCTTTGATGCCAAGGCAAATCCCTCCTCAACGACCACGAGTAATATCCAGACTGCAACAGAAATGAGAAGGGGGTGGGGGAGGGGAGGGGGGATGACACCGAGACTGAGGTGAGGAGGTCACAGTCCAGGAATCAGTGAAAGGAGGAAATCAAGAGCTTAGCAGGATTTGTCTCTGAGCTCGTTGTCTCAGCAGACTCGCCTGATGTGGGTAACAGGCTCAGGGTGCGGAGTTCAATTTGGATATGCTGCTCCAACCATCTGCTCACATTCCCTCATTTTATATCCTTCTCTGTTTCACTTTTTTAGGGGTGTAAACATTAACACAGATGAAAGATGGCGATGGCTATACTCTCACTATGCTGACATAGTGATGTGGTGCTGTTGTGATGCCGAACAAAGATGTGTAATGTCGTGAAGCCATGTTACATTTCCCATCACTTGAGGTAAATAAAGTCTAGTCCAAAGAATCTCAAAAGCAGCTTAAGATTATAATGATCTTAGTCCAGACAATGACTTTTCACCAAAGTGGCATTGTTGGTGTATCCGAGACTGAACAGCAAGACACAAAACTGTGTTTGTGCAGCAGTATGTAAGACTGCAATGAATGTTGATTATTCTGTTTTCATTGATTGATTGTTTGGTGTGTAACAATTTCTCAGGAAACAGATCGCCAGAATGCAAAGTGATTTTTTTTAATAGCTTTTTTCCCTGAAAAACTGGTTTAAAAGATCCATATTCTTTTTTCACTTTATGAATGACTACACTGATTGGCTGTTTCAGCAGCGTGTTGCTGTGTTGGTTGGAGCTCAGAGCGCTGGGAGACACAGCTCATGTCATAACAAAGCATAAGACACATTTTTACAAACAAGCAACAACTATAATGACTCTGAAAGCAGACATTCAGGAAACATCTTAATGTGAATATCATTATCCTGAATGCCCGAGAGACAAAAAGAGGTTCAGAAATTCTGATTTTTCTTAACATCTCTGTCATGTAAAATTGTTCTTTACTTTGATGAGTCTGGGAGGGCAGAAGGCTCTTAACCAACATGAAATGCTAGACATTATTCTGTCAAAATGTCTCTAAGAGTCAGTATGAATGTCAGAATTACACTCCCTACAATTAGTGATCCACAAAAAACAACATGGTCGCCTCATCAAAAACCACAGGAGTGGAATATGCTGACAGGTTTTAATAACAATAAAAACTCATGTTTTCTGATATGTTAAAGTTTTTCACATTAGCGCTTCAAATCTTTTTCTCATACCTTGTGTGAAAATTGCCAGAATGACAGAATTTCCATTGATTTCAGTTGTTTTCTCTGTGGAGATTTATGACAGATGACTCTGGAAAGTCATCTGTGGTACCACTAGGGGGCGCCTCAATACCACCGGAACTACTGCACATATCACAGTTTGAGAACCGCTGGTGTGTATCATTAATGGTCGCTAAAAAAAAAAACTTTGTTTTTTTTTAAACAAATGAGAAACATAAAAAGTTAAAACACTATATATGACTAAAACTTAAAATAAAGGTACGTTGCGTTGGGGAAATCTTTTGCAGGGTGGTGAACACGCACACAGCCACGCACACGCTCCTACCGTGGCTGATTCACGCCTACATAAGGAGATGATACCTCAGGTCAGACACAAAGCATAAAAACACACTCTGTCACGTGACCAAATCAATTGCGGTGCACATAACCTACATTTAAAACCTAACTTTTGTTGCTTTCAGGGAGCCCAGACTTCTTTTGCGGAGTACAGACATGAATCACCTGAACCCGATATTTCAATAAAATAAAATAAAATGACAGTATAAATATTAAAAAATATATTAAAGTAACCTTGTCTTCAGCCTCACGCGCATAATTTCACTAAACGCCATAATTTTAGGAACATGCTCACCCTCACCTGCACGCATCTTCTCCGTGTGTTAAATTCCAAGTTCAGAGCTGTATGTCTCACTCCTCCTCCTTTTAAATCCACGCTCCGGATTAGAATGAGCGCTTTGCAAAATCCAACTTTCACCTTTTAGTCCTGATCCCACTGGTCATGATGAGAGAGGCTTCTGGGAAAAGAGCTGATGAATTTCCGATTCATGTTTTGTCTCCCGTGGAAGTGGAAAATTGTCAAAAAGGAGGAAAAAAAAGCGCAATATTGCTGTGAAAACTCCGCAGAAGGACGGAATTATGTGTCCGCCTCGCTCTCTGATTGTCCGGTTTAACATTTGGATCAATTGGCGCGAGAAGCGGAACAGCTGACTGCGCGTGCGCATCATAGACCAATAATAATGATTTCATGGATATGATTATATTCCTCCTAAAGACTGCCTGGCATACTGATGAATTATATTTTCAATTTACATTTTTAAATTAGATTATAGGTGGTTCGTGTCCAGAAATACACACACACACACACACACACACACAAAGCACCTGTGCCAAAAAGCTCAGTAGGCATAATTCAGTCAACATAAATCCGCTGACTACCCTCTGTTCCAAAGCAGAGAGTCTTTTCTCATTTTAGATGGAAGAACACATGGTACCTGTTTCCAAAGTGAGCTGCAGGGAGAACAGAGGAAACTGGGAGTTAAGAGTTAGTGAGATGGAGACTTTCCTTTGCCTTTGTTTGCCTTTAAAAGCAGAATCTTTGTGCCTCTTAGCTTATTATAACTGCTTTAAATAAGCAGCATCTTCACTTTCTGTGATGGAGGGTGATGTCCTGGTAGGCGAAGACATTCTCACTGACTGATACCGAGAGATGACCTATACACACACACACACACAGGAAGATGCATGCACACGAAGCAAACCTTTCACTTTCTGCAAAGGGCCCCACAGTGTGATTTTAGATGGTCTCCACATTGTGCTCAGTAAATATACAGTTTGTTTGGGTTTTTTTGGGTCTGTTTCTTAATCAATAGACATAAATAGAAAGCCACTCATCAAAAAGTGATTTCTCACTGCTCATGACAGATAAGAGTGGATCTGTTGAGAGTCATTCCTTTCCATGGCCATAGCCATGCTGTGTCAACATGGGGGGGGGTTCCCAAATCTGCTGGGNCTGCACACACACACATACACACACACACACACATGAAAAATTTCAAAATTTGAAAACTTAAAACAAAACTTTTTTTTGTTAATGCTCTCCAGTACCTTATCCTCTCCTCTCCAGGCAATCACACATTTTGACTTGCCATCTTCAAGCAAAGGATCCAAAGGCCTTTTTGTGCTTACCGCTGATGCCGATAAAAGACTGGCATATTCCTTCAAGGTCCAGTCTGTCCAGTTTCTTCTGGTGCACCTGACATAAGGCCACATTATTCAGCCTTGTTTGACTCATGGATGATCTATGCCATGTCTTTGTGCATAGTTTCCTGTTGTAGCAGAGCAATTTTTAAAAGTTATTTATTTATATTTTTTATATCAATATATTGGGGGGGGGGGTNGGGGATTTTGAGCATATTGGAATATTGGGGAGAAGCGTCCCCCCCCCAATATATATTATAATTACGACCTTGTTCCTTTCTTACAATATAACACAGATTGAGTACCTAGAAAAAGTAACACGGGTTTTGTTGCTGTTAGTTTTCTTTAATGGCTTTATTTCTTTCGCAGCCTTGTCATATTTCTATTATTCATGGTTGGAAAAGGTAAAAAGAAAATATAAAACAATAAAGAAAAGTAAAAGCAGAAAGCAAAAACCATCTTTTCTGTCTCCACGGTCATTATTATTCAGTAAGGTGGGCCCAGTTTTTCTTTTGTAGCAAGAACCTGCAGGGTGAATTAATTCAGCTGGAAACATGCACAATCATAACGTTGCGTCATCTGGAGCTGCCTTTCAAACACTGTTCTCTTAAGTGAAATGTTGCCTTGGAGATACATGAATCATTTATTTTGTGGAGTGTCCTGAATCTCTGTGACGTGAACTGCAGAGAGAGAAAGTACGAGTGACTATGAATTCCAGCTGTTAGCAACCTGATGTCACGTTAACATCTGGAGAGTTTGTTGTTCTCTCTCTGTCACTCTCACTTAGTCTCTTATAAAGCCAGACTACACACTAACAGACAAACATCTTTCTTTATTGAGCATCAAAGGCATTAACCTCTGCATTTGTTGCCATGGTAACCCCATTGGAGTCTTTCCTGCTACTTGTGAGCCAATCAGCAGGGTTGTTTTTTTTTTTTTTTTNTTTTTTTTTTTTTTTTTGGGGGGGGGTGAACAAAAGACAGTATCTTCCTGTGCTGTCTACCTGTACTGCTGCTGATGGAGGGGGAACTTTGTGTTCTGGTTACCCACGGCAACAGAAATACTGCATATTCCCACTTGTGAATCAATGTGGAGAAAGTTTTCTTAATACTGGTGGTGTCCTTGAAGTCCTTAATTTGCTGCCACTACACACACACACACACACACACACACACACACACACACACACACACACACACACACACACGTACACACATTACTGCAGCCTGATAATTCTGTTTTATAAAATCAGTTCCAAAGTGTACTGTGTGTGAGAGTGCTCTGAAAAGGGCATTTTCTGATAAGAATTAATGCTCCCAAAGAAATCGTCCATTTAAATGCTTCACGTACTGAATGAAAATGTGATTTTCATTGTATTTACTGACATGAGGCTGAAGCTTTGCAGGAAACTAAACAGTTCTGTATGAAAATATAAGTAGGAAATAAATGACAATAACTAGAAAACCTTTTAGCTCTCTTCTGAGCAGCAATAAAAGTACTATATTTCATTCTAAGAGTGTAACATCACAGTAATTCTCATTTTTGATAAGTGTAACTTTATGCATGTTTCCAGTGTAACTCTGTGCGGATTCAGTTGTGTTTGTGTCTGTAATGATGTGGGATATCTGATATCAGGGCTGATATAACAATTTTGATCCCAATCCACAAAATCTAAAACATTAAAGCCAACTCGATTACTCATATATTCTAGTATCTAGTTTGTCTCGATGCTTGACTAAGTGACTTAGAAGGTCCTTTGTACCCTCAGTGGGTAAAACGTTTGAATAAATGAATGTGAGAATATGTTGCTTTTCTCTATTTTATTTCATTGTTCGAATAAAGTAGTTTTAGATACTCTACAGTTTTTAGTCCCTTGGATTTGTATTTATTTATTAACTTTGTCACTAGTCTATTTTTGTATCTGTATCATTTGGTTTTGGCTGGCTTTTTAACCAGTGCTTTTTTTTTTTTTTTTTTTNTTTTTTTTTTTTTTTTTTGTATTAAAAGGAAGATTTACTTGTATCTTATATTGTTTTATTTGTCATTCAAATAGAATAGAGGTGGTATTTATTGTACCTCTTTTCTTGCATATGGCTTCTTTTGTGGTGTTGAACAATTTTGATGTCCTTGAATGTGTATGTGCATGTATCTGATGTGTTTTCATGTGCAACGTCCTTTTGCGTACATGTACAGGTCACAAACTAATTTCCCTGCTAGAAATAAAGTTTAAGTTATTCAAGCAGCGCATTAAATAAGAAAAATATTAGTTATGTGAAGAAAAAGTGACATAATCTTGTTATAATGTCACAACACTTTTGCAAACTGATGCATAACCACTTAGAATGAAGCAGGAGATGGAACAAAGGAATTAAAGGAGAACAGAGCTGAGAATAATGAAAGCCAAAATGGTCATTTGCAGGACCAGGACTGTAATTAGCATTTTGATTGAAGTCTTAACCGGGAAAGTGTCGTTCTTTTTAGTATTTAGTTTGGTACAGCCCATGGTTTCCACAACAAACATGCATTTTTTCAGCACCCTTGTGGTAAAGAGTATACACATGTACTTTCTATGAGTGCATGTACAGAATGTGTGTGTTTGTATGCATGTGTGTGTGTCTTGTTTTGACAATCAGCTCACACTGTTTGAGCAAAAACTCTAAGGTTTTAAAGGAAGAGTCCCCAGAAAACAACAGCAACATCACAATACAGATGTTCCGGAATTGTGCTGCTGTTGCTTGTCTGCTGCAATAAAAGACGACAGACTGACAAATTTAAAAATAAAATTATCAGCTTGGAAAAGTCATTAACATACCACTAAGAGCCTGCGATTGGCAGGAAATCCCTGTGGATTCGGCCTATTACAGCTGAGGAAGCACAGTAGCTTACAAATCCCAACTTTAATAGGGTGGAACAGATTACTGCGTCCCAGCAACTTCTCATTTATCGCTGGATTGATTTTGTTTTTGTCCTCAGACAACAAATTTACCATTGTGGACTTTAATGCTGTTGCTCGTTCTGTGGTTATCTGATGTTACAACTGTATGTTATGTCACATCTAATCACTCTCACGCACATTGCTCTAAATCCTGCACAGACCAAAAGAGACAAACACACATAAGTGACCAGCAGCATGCATGGCTGTGCTTCAATACTTACTTCCTATTTTATTTTCTTTCCACAAAAAATATTATCTACCCCAGATTTGGTTTGTCTTTGATTTAATATGAAATCATCCTCATAGTTAATTCATTACATAATGCTGTTTGTGATGTCAAGAAGCAGGAACAGCTGAAGCTAAAATTACATTCTAATCTTTGAGCCATATGGCAAAAGATTAGACAAAGAGATAAATAACATGATCTCATTATTTAAAGTCAGAAAAACAACTAAGCTACAAAACATGAAAACTAACCAAAATAAAATCCAGATATGTATATTTAAATATTTTTGTAATTCGTAACTTTGCGATTACTGGCTCCCTATTTCACTGCAGCCCTGCAAGTTTCTAGTAGCCCTTCTTCTCTCTACAACCTCGTAATCTGTGTGTGTTTTTACTATTAATTCAAATTCATGTTTGTGTGTATGTGTGTGAAGACCATTTTATAATTTCAGAGCTTCTCAGGGAAAGCAATCTCACATACACAATTTCTCCTGGCTACTTTTAATTGTAATTAAATTGAATAACATTTGTGACATATTAAACTTCCCACTGCAAATTTAACAAAATCTTATATCCTTTTTCAGATCAGATGTACACTGTGTGAATGTTTTTGTAAGAGAGTATTTTAAGGTGAAGAAAACAAAGTCTTTTTGTTATTCTGGATGTGTGAAAATGTTCATCTGGGAACTATGTACCTCAAAGCATTTTACTCATTTTTAAAGATGTGAAACAGGAACACCAAATTCTTGCTGCACAAGGAAGAAAGGATGTGAGCTGAGCCAGTTTTGGAAAAATGCCCCACAGGTGACACTGATCCAGTATAACTCAGCGTTCCATTACTGAGAGGAACATGGCAGAGAGGGGTTTTCAGGGTGTTGGTGAGCTGATTTGGGGTTCATTGCACTCTGTGAGTACTTTGTTTACCTGCATCAACAAAGGTACTGAGGTAAAGGTAAAATAATATTTCATGAAGTTGGTTATTGCTTTAAGCAGCAGTGTGCGAGTTATATTAATGTGACAAATGTTTACATGTCTCAACTGGAAAGTAATTCATGACAAGTCTTTACAATAATGTACAAAACATCCAGCATCAGTCAAGACATGAAAAACTGCAGCTCACTTGGAAAAATACACAGCACTGAAAATAAGAAAGAAAGAAAGAAAGAAAGAAAGAAAGAAAGAAAGAGCTGTGAGTCATGACAGAGTGTGTCTCCCTCACATTAGATAACATCATTTCACCTCTTGGCCCACTGGAAACTCTTCATTCAGCTCAGATATCCTGCTCTTCCTAAGTCGTGGTCACTTCTGCCATATGGGACAGATGGCCAATGTAATGATATTTACTCAGAGTTAAGCCCAGGAAGATGATTAGTCTGTTTCTCATCAATTATGGCAGAATAAGAATAACAAAAGAAGAGGCTGTTAACAGGGAGAAATGATACGAATGAGAGCTGATAAAAATATCATTTTATTCAACAGCTAAACTTACCAGATCAACAAGTCATTTATGTCCAGTGCCACTTTCTTAAGTATGCACCACTTTTCTTATGTCATATTTTCTGGACATCAGCCCCTTTTCTGTAGATTAAACAAGAATAAGCAGAACATGTGTTAATATTAAATTATTGTTTAACATTATATTTAATATGAATGATCAGTGGTATGTTTTACAACCCCAAATCTTGCATGGGCCTCTTTGAACACAGGAAGATCCCTTATAGTGACATCACCATCAATACAACATAAAAGTACAGCACCACACCAGGTGCTCTTGTGTCTGTAAGCTCAGCAGACATTAATTAAATTCAACGGGCTTGAAAAACAGAAATCTTCTTAGCACAGCCTGATCTGTGGATGTGGCAGCAAGCCTGAAGAAGAATGAGTCCAACAAGTTGTTAGGATCTTCAAATTTATTTTAATCATTTCATTAAGGAGAGAAATTTATAAATAATTTTCTGTTATTGTGGTTTAAAATATTGAACACACGACAGTGTGTTCTTAGTATTAAAAAGAAAAGAAAAGATGAAACAGGCGTGAGGTATTTAAGGACCCCAACCTCATACACATTGTGCTTGGTTTACTGAAAACCAGTTACTTCTAAATATTAGCAAGGGTATGTAATATTATGTATTATATGTTAATCTGATTTTAATCTGGTTTTTCTTTTCTACTCAATATAATCCAGTCTGATGTTTGTAAAATGCCTTGGACTTGAGAGCCTTATGGAAAGTGATGTTTTCCATAAACACGTGATGTTTTTTTCAAACACGTTTTCTCCCTTTTTTTTTCAATTTAGTCATAGACAAATCTGGTTTTTGCAATCACAGCCTAAGCATCTGCAGGGGGAGGGGGGAGGGACTTTAGAAACGTAATTAAAAGGCTGGATGGAGGGAAGGCAGCTTGAGTGAAAGGAAGAGAAAGAAACAAGGAGGAAAGGAGAGTGTGAGAGCTGCAGAATTTATTGTGACTGTGACTAGACTGGCATGGATTAGCATAAAGCTCCCAGAACAGAAACTCATCAGAACTTCAAAACAAAATGGGAAATGAGAGACTAGACTTAAAGTTCTGCTCATGGCCAGATTTTCAGAAAATACTGCTTCATAATACTACAGTCTAAATGTCGCGACTTGGTTCCACCTCTCTCAAAGACTGACTTTTTGTTGTTTTATGTGATTATAGATTTTGAATGTGAAGCTCTTCTTGTTGTGCATTGAACTCTTTTTTCCGCTAGATGGCGCTCAAGATACAGTCAACAATGTGGTCACGTGACTCCACGAAGACAAAAACCTGCTTCCGCTGTTTCCTACTCGCTTCGTCGTTAACAGACAATAATATATCAGCTTTTACGTAAATGTAGAAATGAATGTGAAATTGTTGAAGCTGAAAAATACAAACATAAAACCAACATGTCGGATAGGCAGCGAACTCTGCCGTCCTGGATGGAGAGAAAAACGGAGAAAGTGAAAGAAAAGGAGTCGCTAAAGAACACCAAACGGCGAAGAGCAGCGAGGTATTTCACCTTATAAATCCACACCGCCTCCGTTTGTGCATCAAATCAAAGTCGGATTCTAAATTAATATCGAAATTTAATGTGCTGGTATTTTTCCAGGTCTGTTTTTTACTGCATGAACGAGAAAGAGCTGGTAGAAGCAGCAGTGTCATATCTCACCAGCGGTGCCTGCCAGGATGTGGCTCTTCTTACTGACCAACAGGTGGCGCTTTGCAGCTGCATGCCAAACCCCCTACACAGCATACACTCTGCAAAATACATGATAGAAATTAAACAGATGATTAAGAATAATGTGAATTATTGAAAAATAAATCAAGACATTCTCCATAACTCTGTTTAGATACATAAATGTAATCATTACTATAATCAAACACTGAACTGTTTCCTAAGTGGCAAATTAATACATTCTGATCTTTGACAAAGTTTTGACATGAACATCTTAAATGAGTCAAAACAAATAAATTATATGGAAAGAGAAAAAGCAGCAACTTCCCAGAACCAGCTTTCTATATTCATAATGCTTGGTTTTTGATAAAAGTGTTTTGTAGTTGATTCTGAGGAGTTGTTTTTTTTTTTTTTTTTTTTTTTACACATTCTCTATTCCACCCATCTGTCTATCTGTCATGTCATTGTCCAAAACATATTTTTTCTACGCCTAGCATATTTTGACATTTAGTATCTACATGCACAAAGAAAATCTTGTTTGCAGTTTTGTAGCCTTTTAATCAGACTTCTAAACTTGAGCATCAGGAAGTAAGTTTAGAAGTCTGATTCTGATTCTTAGAGTCTGATACTTCCTGGTGCTCCCACACAGGTTGAATACAAAGAAATAGAGACGAACATGAAGATGAAGAAAAAACTTTCCAAATCAGAGATGATGCCACAGGCTTTGGTGGAGTCGTCCTCAGACTCAGACGTGCAGGATAGGACGTGTGTTTCAGAAACGGACCTTGATGTTACTGAGGCGCAAACAGTATCATACACCAGTAAGCCTGAGGGTCAGAGGTCAAGACCTGCTCAGCATCACAGCAGTGCGTTGAATGCTGGTCTGGAGGCTGACAAAAGAGAGGAGCTCTCACAGATGCCAGCAGATGCAGCAGAGGAGGATGCCTTTCGCCTTGTGCGGGAAATATTTTTCACCTGATAATGTATTTTATTGACTAATACTTAAATATTTGAACTAAGATTTGTAAAGTCTTTGCATCAATGGGAAATCAAATTTTAAAGGGGAATGCCAGTTATTTTTTTATTTTCATTGGACAATCCAGTCAACACCTATATGTGCAAAGTGAGAAAATGCAACTGACCATTGGTTTTTGTAACATAACTTTCTTTTAATATAGTCATAAATGAGAGGACTGACATGAGAGTTTTGTGTGAAGTCTTTCACCTGAACAAGAGTCAGTTGTGGTTTATAACTTTTAATAACAGAACTACTTCATTTTAGTGTGATAACTCAAATTAACATCTTATGGTTCTACAAAGTTAGTATATGACTGTGAAATCAGAAATGCAGTGAATCAGAAATGTTTCTGCTTTGATTTTGAGGTTAAGAAAAGTTTGATGCAAATGCACTGAACTATCCTGTAGCTCAGAATTAAAATATATAGTGTAAATAGTTGAAATTAGGAATTAAATTATACAGGTAACATGCGGGATTACTACTGTTTTAAGCAGTTAAAACATGGTACCCAAAGCTGACCGAAAAGAGCCAGAACTCTTTAATCAAGGGAAAAAAATGAAGATACATTATCCATGGAAAACTTTTCACACCCGCACAGAAGACGAGTTGTTAAAAAAATTTTACTTCAACCATATTTCCCAAGTTCAAGGCCTTGTTCTGGAAATCATTAACCTCGCTTTAGTGTCCCTGAGCAAAGCAATGAGTCTGTCAGTTCACTGTGTTATATTATAGCTAATCCTGTCCTCTGACCTCTTTGGTAAACAGAAAGCTGGAACTTACACATTTGTTTGCTGTTTTTATGAACCAGTTTGTCTACAAACATCATGCAAATGTAATCATGTACTGTTTGATATGAAATACAGTTTGCATTAAAGCATGTCACTAAGATAATTGTTGATTTTCATCAGCATATTTACAAAAGCAAAGTTTTGGTTTCTCTTTAGTTAAAAACATGCAGAAGAAAGCAAAATAATTGATTTTTTAAAAAAACGTTTTGGCTATGCCATCAAACATAGTCTTCATGATTTATTTCCTGTTTTTTCATTTTACTGCAGTTTGGCCGCTATGAGCTGATCCAGAGACAGATCCATTTATTCCCACTCAGATGTCACCATCCTCCCTGACACGCTGGTCAGCACAGTTGTGATGACCAGCTCAGCCTGCACACCCACACAAATGTAGTACCACACGGTCACGTGAGCCCAGCTCGCATACACCAAGTGGAAATGCCTAAAGCCAACAGTGCCAGTGAGGGTGAGCAAACTGGACAAAGCCTGGCAGGCCGCATGAACCGCAGCACTCCTCTGTCCTTGGCGTACCCGCTAACAACACGCCAGCAGGGCAAAGGCCATGAGAACCAGTGGAGCATACAGAGCCATGAAGATGTTAATTTTTATCTCTGATTCTGCACTTACAATGCTCCTGTGGTTGTACCATCCACCGTAAGACAGTCGGCCATATTGCACTTGACAGAAGTAGAAAGGGCTGATGAAAGCTTTGTTGGAGTGGATGAACACACCAGCAAAGGTCACCAGGGAGGTTCACATCTGGGTGAGGATGAAGAACAGAAATGGGAAAAGCCAAAACATCCTCCCTGTGGGTCTCTTCACAGAGAGAGAACATCCATATAGCTGAAAAGTTGAAACCCTGTCAGGCTTTGCTCTCTAACCTCTGGTCAAGTGACATGTTATTTATTAAGACAAACCTCAATACAAATACGTAAGCTTTTTTTTTTTTTTTTTTTTNTTTTTTTTTTTTTTTTTTTTAAACAGATGTTACAGCGTAAGATTTAAAATATATCAAGAAAAATAGCATTTGCATGGTACTAATCTGCCTGTAATTTCCATATTTCTGCATTAACTTACTGCAGCATCCAGTGAAGAATCAGCACTAAATTTGATAAAATTTGCAGCACAGCAGCCATTTGTGCAAATAAATGTGTCACGGGTTTAACCTTCAAACTCGGTCAGCTGATAGAGACGATCTGGTAAAATCATATTCAGAAGACTTGTGGGTGCGGGGTGGTGGGTGGGGGTTATGTATTTACCATTCCTCACAAGGTGCGCGCGCTTGGTTGTGGACGCGCACTGCGCAGCCGNGGGTTATGTATTTACCATTCCTCACAAGGTGCGCGCGCTTGGTTGTGGACGCGCACTGCGCAGCCGCCTCCCCGCCGCTTTGTCCTCAGGAGCGCGCCTCAGCGTTCAGTCTGGTGTGCAGACTTCTTCAAATCCAGTGTAACATCTGCCGAAACTTCATCTGCTTTTACTGCACAGCGAAAGATTCACAAGGTTGGTTTGCTTCGTTATTATTTTTTCATTGTGCGGTGTGAATGGTTTACCTTTGGATGATTTTTAAAAAAATATTTTAAAGCATTGTGTTGGGAGGGAGGCGGGGTCCCCTACATATATCTCCTCTTTTCGTGTTACTTTGACAATTAAATTAATGGAATGCAAATTAGCGCGCAATAAGATGTGCAGTGTGTTTGGTGATAATGGTTAAGTTAAAAAAAAATAGTAAGACGAGCTGTTTTTTTTTTTTTTTANTTTTTTTTTTTTTTTAATTTTATTTGTGTTTCTGATTTAAAAAACACCTTCAGGGACAATGTGGTTGATTTACACTATACTTAATTATTCAAAGGGGATTTTCATTTCATTCTAACAATTAACTGACATATTTACGGCGCACCTCGGTACTTGTCCACGATTTCTGTCTCGTGGGATTCAGAACCTGACAGCCATGTAAGCAGTTCAAAGAAGAGTAAAACTTTGTTTTAATGTTTTATTGGCGACAACGCCTATTTGTAATTGATCCTCGAGCCTATATCGATATCATCTCCCGGTAATATATGGGAAACACGTGACTCGAGCCTGGGAACACACAGAGTACATACTGTACCAAAACTCCGCAACTTTTCTGCTCGCCGGTTGTACTAACGGGACGCTGTGTTTAGTATTTGTCGTTTCTGTATCCTGATTAAAAAGATTATATTTATTTAGAAGGAAAATAATAACACCATAAAAACGGTCTACTTTGTGATAATGGGCTAAAATTAAATCTGATTCGACTTTTGGCAACATATCTTGTCTACTTCAAAAAATCTATCATCCATCCATCCATCTCTCTATCTCTGTCAATGGAAATAGTTGATTTCTGTTCCCACAGCCTGTTAGTTGACCCCCTCATATATTTACTCGATGTTAACATTTTATCTCATCTTGAACTTTTCCTCTGTAGGCTCATTATGGGAAACAGGTTTAGCAGGAAGCGAGAAGCTCCAGCCAGCAGCACTGAAACTGCTGTCACAGAGCAGAAGGCTGCGGAGGAGCCAGCGAGTTCACAGCCAGCAGAAGCCTCAGAGGCAGCACAAAGTCATCAGGCAGCTCAAGCAGATGATGCTGGCGTGGTGGGGCAGCAAGTGGCATCAGTACCGGCTTTACTGGTTGATGCTTCAGAGATCAAGGTGGAAGATCCTCCTGCTTCAGTCCCACTAATTGATGCTGAGCCAGAGCCTGTGGCAAAGGAGACCCCACCTCCAGTCGAACCTGAGGCTTTGGTCTCAGTCAGCACACCCTCCCCTCCAGAACCGGAGCCTGTAGTAGAGCCAGAAACTGTTGTTGAAGCTCAGCTTGCCGCAGAACCAACTCCAGAACCTGTTCCTGAACCAGAGCCTACCCCAGAACCAGAGGCAGACATAGAGCCAGTTCCAGAGCCTGTACCAGAGCCAGTCCCAGAGCCTGTCCTAGAGCTTTTACCAGAGCATGTACCAGAGCCAGTCCTAGAGCTTTTACCAGAGCCTGTACCAGCCCCATGTGAGGATCTGCTGCAGGAGTCAGACCACCTCGCAGCGGAGGAGTCTCTCCTCGAGTCAGTTCTCTCCTCAGCCCCTTTGATTGACCTGGATGTCCCTGCTGAAATGTCCCAACCCATCGACACTCCTCCCATTACAGCTGACATTGACCTTCTCAATCCAGAAGAGCCGTCAGAGATCCCAGAGGGTGAAGAATGCCAAGACAATGTTGAAGCCACTGTGAGGTCTATGCTTGAAGCAGATAAGTCTGTGGAAACTACAGAAGCTGTGGAAAAGCTGATGGAGGTGGAAGAGGATGCTGAGAATTTGGAGCAGCTTGTGAATGATCTGAATGAGGAGAATGTTAGTGGACTCTTACAGAACTTAGAGCTAACAGGAAATGACCCCATCACTGACCTCATCTGCAGTGATGTCAAAATCCCCGACGACACTCCCATCACAGACAGGAGTGTTTCCACTGAGCTGATGTGAATCCATGGAAAAAGTGAACAGAAATGATGATCTATGAAGTCTTAACCCTTTACATGAATTTTTAAGTAATCATGGACACAATGTTTTTTTTTCCTCTCTCTCTTTAAGCAGCCTAATAAAGATTGATAGATTTTTTTTTCTTTAACATTTCTTTGATGGTGTCAGTGGAAGTCTCAGACAACCAGATTTCACACAAAATTAAAAATGGAATCATACATGTTAGTAGTAGACCTGTAGAAGCTCTTTGCAGCCACCTTTTTTTTTTAAAGGTGGTTTGTGATTGTGGGGGTAAGGAAACTCAGAGCAGAGGGGTTATGAGTCTACTTCAAGGTATTGCTGGACAGTAGAGATTTTCCTATATGCAAATTCAGGAATGTCAATGAATTCCTTGAAATTACAATAAAAGGGACCATTTTCTTTTTTAACACTATGCAATAAAAATGTAAAGGGAAAGAGTGAAAGCAAATTGCAAGGGAAACATAACAGCTTCTTGAGATGGAGATGTAAGTTTACAGCAATTATGACTTAAAGCAAAATACCTTCTGGAGCTACACAGATGAACAAAGGAGTCTTCATGAAATGTGTAGACAGGACAGAATAGCAGCAATTAGAAACTGAGACAGTATACGCATATCACTGTATAGCAAGAAACAAATGTCCAATAAAACATCAAGACAAAGATGCTTCAGTGTGTTCCCCTAATGAACTGGTAATTAAGTTGTCAATCATTTACTGATTAAAATATTCATGTTCAGACTTTGCAATATTCCTTCAACAGGCTTAGTCACCTCACTGAGCTCTTGTGAAAAGCAGTACACGTTTTTATATATCAAGTAATGACTTGCTTGTACAAATAAATGCATTATATTAAACCATTATGTAATAGTTGGCCTGATTTTTTTTTTTTTTAATGTAACATGTTGTTAACAGGATCTCTGGAATGTAAATGAGGATGTAATAAGCAGATGTGGATTCATGGGAGTTCAGGTTAGAAGTTCAATATCCTGCCACCCAACTCCTGGCTTGATGCTTAACATTCATTAGCTATTAGGCAACAAAGCTACAGATGGAGCTGTTTCCTCATCCTGTTAGTTTGAATGTAGTGTCATTTAGCTGACTGAAATCAGAACTCAGATCTGTGAAGTCCACATATTGGAGCTGCTGGTATGGTACTTTCCTCTTCTTTTTCTTTACACAGCACTGTCAGCGTAGCCCTCTGGTAGATTTATGGGATACAGCACACACATGGAAATCAAATTCCAGCTAACACAATATAACTCATGTAAAGAGAGAGTGCCTTCTCACAGCCTCTTGAGAGAGAAGAGGAGAGGGGAGGGAAGAAAAGGGGAGAGACGAGGCCACATTCTTTCCAAAGGAAGGAGGTTTTTTGGGGGGCCTGGGTCAAAAGTCTCCAGTGTGACTGCGTTCCAGTTCATGAGAAATCTGCTCCTCACATGCCGCTCCCACAACATTCCCCCAACTCAATGCATTGCTATTCCAAATTCTCACTGGATTGGTATGAGACCACTTCTGCGCACTAAAACTGAAGCTTAAAAAAAAAACATGTCTATCTTTGTCAATCTCCACCTACTGAGACTCCAATCTGAGATTTAAGGAAGATGTACGACTTATACATCTTTTTTTTTTTTCCCCCAAAACTACACCACAGAATATGACTGTGGTNATGTACGACTTATACATCTTTTTTTTTTTTCCCCCAAAACTACACCACAGAATATGACTGTGGTGCAGACATGGTCAATACATTCACTTCCTTCTCTCTGTCTGTAATAAACAGTACATGTAGGAGCAGATTTAAGGAAGTACCTCGTTACTTTGTGGGATGGTGTTGAAATTTTCCGAAGAGAAACTAGACTCGATGGGTGTAGTTAAATACATATTCAGTGGTAATCCATTAAACATTTTGTCTCCTCCAGCTCCATCTCACTGTAATGGCCTCATGCATAGTGCTTGACAAATGGGTAAATGCCATAGTTTCGGTAATACCCTGATGAGTCCCCATGGAGTGGGAGAGGCTCTCTTTAGACTCTGATCTGATCTCAGCCAGACGAGGTTACAGTAAGCAGCAGATTGAGCTGGTTCTTAAAAGTATGACAGGAATCGCTACTTGCAGTTCCTGTCATACCAAAGGTTTTGAGCTCAATAAACAAAAACCAGTGTACTTGACATTTTTTCCTACTTGTTCTATGCATCATCCCCATATTTGGTACATTCCATACTTCAGATGCCCTAAAAAGTTATTTTCTTTGTTACTCTTTTGTTTTGAGATGGTCATGTACAAAAACTGCCACAATTTCTACAAATTCTGCTACTGTATAGCAAAACATCTCATTGACTGATCCTACACAACAGGCAGTGCTAAAGCAACACGATACATTTAAAAGACTAAAATTCAATGGCTGCAAATTTGATTCACTTAAAATTTGGTACAACTCTTCCTCACAAAAACTCCAACGGTTCCTGATTCTCAGTGGCACATTGCAATCAAATACAAGTAATCTAATCAGGATAAGGACAGAAAAGAAGATGCTGATAGAAAAACTCTAGTAATCTGTTTTAATTTAGAAAATAACTGACAATATTCTTATAAAGAACAAAAACTACAGCAAAAAACTTGCAAACACTTCACAGAGGACTAACCTTTAGAAATTGAAAAAATACAGACTACAGTTTATTTTAGCCTAACTAGTGAATTCTGTGAATTCTGCTTTTCTTTCTTTTTTTTTGTAACAATCAACACAGCATGTCAAACAAGACAGAGTCAACACCATTTAGATAAATCAAAGCTGTGTTATTACAAAGAACAAGTATTAACAGATCTCAGGATCAGGATTATGTACAATCGACGTCCTCGGCTTTACTTTTCTAAGAAGAAAAAAATTAAAAAGATGGTTAATGAAATCTGACAGTGATAAAGAGAAATGTTAAATACCTTATTTTAAGGAGACTTTATTTACCATAAGCCTCTTGTATTTCTTAGCCAGGTCAACATTTGTGCGTCCAGGTTGAAAGGGGTAAGACCACAAGATGGAGTTCCAGGAGAAACCGTACGTCTTCACTCCACACAGCAGGTAACGCACTTCCTCACGGGTGAAGTCCTTCCTCTTCCTCCGCTACGAATAAAGGAGAAAGAGTCGAACAGACAACTGTTAGTGGAGCAGGTAGATAGGAAGGTGTGGATCACAGGACACTCACACAAACTGTTAATTCTTTCTCTCTATCTGATGCCTGTATAGTTAATAAAGCTCTAAACATGTCACCAATAAAGATGTGTAAAAAAAAAAAAGATCATTCCAGCCAAAGTTCATTATACATAGACAAAAATCTTTACCGAGTCCTTTATTGCTAGCAATGTTTGTAGTGCTTGTCCATAAGCTATTAAAAAAATTGTCTGTGTAACTGAATGGAATGCATTGTTTAAAGGGCTATACCGGCCGTTTTGTATGTTTGAGCCTAATATATTCAATTTTCATACGTTACGAACAATCATTTCCGAGAGGATAAAACTGTATTTCACCTTTTCCTGATTATTTTGCAAAATCTCTTAATCTTTCGAAATCAAATATTCAAGTGATACAACCACCTTAAAAATCGATGTTTTGCCTGCTAATAGTTATGTAAGCCTTATGAAGTCACGGTTGTTTAAATTTTTCCTTAAATGCAGGTGTTCTTTTGGGACTATATTCCCCAGTGGAGACATACATTCACTCCGCGCATTTTATTGCACTTAAACGCTAAAATTACATAACTCTGAAAAAAAAAAACCTGAATACACGTCTTGTTTGTGATGATGGATTACCTATCCCAAGAATGTTTCAAGTATCAACAAGTTGATTTTAATAGCGTACCAGAATGAATTGAAACCAATGGTGGTCTGGAAGGTAGGAAAAAAAATTTAATTCACCTTTCCAGTAGTACACTTTGGGAAATGATTGTCAGTAACATTATGTGTATGAAAATTGGATATATTAGGCTCAAACATGCAAAATGGCTGGTCCTTTAACAAATAGTTAGTATTTTCACCCTTGTTACAAACCAGTGTAAATGCAAAAACAACACTGTGTCAATGTTTTCCACTTTGGTCAAATATGGCCACAGGTTCCTGTCACAGCATAGGTCCCAACTTTCCAATTCTCACTTCCCATCCCTACTTCTCACTATACATCTCCTCTTTATTCCTCAAATGTCTTTGGAACACAGCCTTCAAAAACCTGTTGGGAAACCGGGCAGACATGGATGTAAAGATGAACATATATAAATTTCTGAGAGAATTCACTGAAAGGCTTACAGAGGAGCAGTCCGCTGTCTGTCTGCTAGTCTTCAGCTGATCATCTAGCGCATGACCACCATTATTACTCTCTCCTCTTCTCTCTGTATTTTAAAATTCAATAAAACAGTCTGACTGTGTGTGATATTATGCCAAGCATCACACTTAATGCAGCTGCCATCCGAACACTATAGGACAAAAACTGAGGAAAGAAGAGGGAGGGAGTGACATAATAAAAGGGAAAAATAAAGACAGAAGAAGAGGAAGAAAAGGGTGGAGTCAACAGTGGAAAAAAAAAGTATCCTGTCAAGTGAAACAAGAAAAGCAGATGTAACAATGAAATGTTAAGAAAGACAAACAGATGTAACAATGCAAAACAGATGTAACAATAAAATCTGAACAGACGAGTGTGAGATGACCTGAGGCAGTTACAACATATATTTAGCTGAGAACTGAAGAGATACAGTGAATGTCAGTATGAAAGCACAAAGTCGCAGAAAGGAGACTGATTGTGAACTGCAAAGAGCCGCCGTCAAGTTGAAACATCTTGCAGATACAAAGCAGCAGAATGAGCAAGAAAAAGTTAGACAAAAATAGAAAAGCAGGAGAAGAAAATATTGAGTTCAAAGGCAAAAGACAAAAGAATGCTTCAGTTTAGTGTTTAGTTTAGCTTAGTGACCCCCCCCCCCCCCCCNCCCAACACACACACACACACACACACACAGTTTGTGTGTATGAGAGAGAGAGAGCTTAATGCAGCTGTTGGTGTTCTGAACCATCTCTGCATGGTGAGAATACTGGCTGCAGTTCAACATTCCTTCTGTTCTTTGGTTAGTCTGCGTAGGACAGCTCTCACCACAGGCTCTTAATCATTTATGCACAAGCACACAAAGACACACACATATACACACACACACACACACACAACTCATACCTTCAGAGAGATGGGGGCTTTTCAGAGGGGTCAAGCTGAGACCTGAAAAAGGGACAACAGGATCACTGCTGTTGAATATGTCGAACGTAAATAAATAATGATGTACAATAAATGACATGTAGCTGCTGCATGTATATATGTGTGTGTGTGTGTGTGTGTGTGTGTGTGTGTGTGTGTGTGTACCCATCCTGTTATGAGAGGTGAATCTTTCCATTTTATCTCCTCTACACAGTGGAGTCAAGGAGATTCCTGTGATAGAAATAAGACAGCATGTATATATATGGATGGAACGCACTCAATTTAATATTTACATAATATATGTTTGTCAGATCCACTGACTACATCTCACAATATCAGGCTACAGCTTACTAGTATTTGTATTCCTTTAGTTTGATTTTGACTTTGCTTGTGGCTCTTACCCGTGTGTTTTTTTGGCTGGTGTTCCTGTCGGCAGCTCTTGGTTTGTCCGTTTCCTTTACATAGTGGAGTCAGACTCACCTCTTTAACCGCAGAGTACAAACAGACATTTATCATTCATAGTTGAAAACAACAATTTGCGCAGGTTATTAGAGTAACGGTAATGCAATGAAAAAGGCACTTAAAACAGATTATTTGATAATCATAGGTTAAAAAAACATCATATAAAGGCTACATGTGTGAGGCATGTGAACTGTCTGAAAGGTTCTCTCATATTCATCAGTCAGCACCAGAAAACTTTCCATTTACTCATTAGTCAACTCCTATTCTCACATTTACCTTGCACGAGTCAAAGCACTATGGTAAAATTCACAACAGATGTTTTTGGTCAACATAGTTATGATGCAGAACATAACAGAGGAAACTGTTTTATCAGTATAATTTTTCCTCCCACATATAGTAATAACCAGATTTGGGAGTAATATTGTTATGATAGCAAGTTAGCCAATGCCAGGCTCACAAAACATAGCATACCGGTATCAGCAAAAATCTAATGTCAAGTAACAGCCAAGATATGGGAGTTTAATATACAATATTGCAGCTTCTACCTGACCAGTGGTCCCTGCTTTTATGTGGTCCTGTTGCTGAAATTCTTGCTGTGTGTTGGTCATTGTGCACCACAGTGAGCTCCATGTGTTCTGTCCTTAATGGAGGGTTACAGCGATGAGTCCTGAACCGTTCTGTGGCCTCCTGGAGAATGCTGTGCATGTCACAGCTGCGGTGGCAGGAACTCTGAAGAGATGCAAATGTCCAACTGGTTACCTCCTCAAAAGGCAACACACAGCCTGGAGGAAAGAGAGAGAGAGAGAGAAGCAGGGACAGGTGATTTATATACCAGTTTTGTCTTTTCATTAATCTAGGTGTGCTGACTCCTAAAAGAATTGGAAATATGACTGTGTATTTTGTTAGCTTGTCTTACTGCACATTCTAAAGGTTATCATTGACAGAAATGGTTTATTAAGCAGAGGTATTTTTTGGAGAGACTAATGCATGGTTCAGTCTTGACCCCACAGGGGGTCTTATAATTTTCTTCTAATCCCCAAATATCCAAATAAAAGTCTTACTGTTATGATTAAGTCTAAAAAACTCTACAGAAACCCTGCAGAGATCTGATTTATTTATATTTCATATTTTGTATCTATGTGGCCTCTCCAAGGCCATTTAGCATTTGAAGACATCAAGTATTTCACTTGGTGGTTGTTCCATGTACTCCTACCTGAGCACCTGATAGGAGAAAGTGTGTGTTTCGGCACTGGAGGCGTCTTCATCTGAGTCATCCCACTGTCTAGCCACCCAGAATCTGAGAGAGAGCGAGAGAGAGAGAGAGTGAGAGNGAGAGAGAGAGAGAGAGAGAGAGAGAGAGAGAGAGAGAAGTTGATATCAGTAAGAAAAGGGTGACATAAAATATCTATAAACAAAAATTTAAGCAAAGAAATACGGAATAATGGCAGCATGTGCTAAAAAGATTAAGTACCTTTTTCATCAATACATTCACTCTCCTTTCGTAGGCCCCCCCTCACTGGTGCTGGGAGCAGAAACACTTCACTAAATAGGGAAAAGCAGCAGAAGAAATGTAAATTATGTCAGTCAACAAAAGCCATCAGTTCATTTGAGCTTTTCTGGTAATTAAGAGCCGAATAATCTTCAGTACTGTCACCTGTCAGCTGTATGGGTCTCTCTGTCTCTCTCTAGTGGCCCTACATGGGAAGACATCAGGGTTCCAGTACCTTTGCACACTGAACACTGCACATCCCCAGCAATGGATGCTTGTCCTGTGACCCCATCTCCGATACTTCCCACAGAGGCAGACGAAATCCTCTGAAAAAGCTGAGAGCCCCAAATGATTTTAGATTTTTAGATAATCAAATTGAGTGTGCATTTTTAAATTCACTAAAGTAGTCATTCTTGCTCACATTTCTTCTGGCACTTTGAAGTTTAATGAAGCTACCATCCCCTACTTCTTCATCCTGAGTGAGCATTTTAAAGGCTGTGGCTCTGTTTGTAATGCTATCCTTCTGTTGTGAATGTCTGTCTTTCCTCTCCTCACGTGCTCTGCTAGCAACTGCACATTTCTGGGTCTCGTCAATGGCTTTGAATGGTGGCCTTCTAACATGGTCCTAATAAACAAAACACATATTGCAAAGTGTCAGCCAAGGTTTTTCATTTTTTAGTGTGCAGATGCCCTCTCCCATCCTCTCAAACACACCTGAGATGCAGCCTTTTCTCTTGTCCCTCTCTCCTGTAGATTTCCTTCCTCAACTTCCTGAGGATAAAAGCAAGAACGCATGAGTCACCATGCTCGAGTAAATGCTGTTTAGACTGTGACGATGTGTGTGCATGCATGTCTAACCTGTGCCTGGCCCTTCTCTAGCAGCTCAATCCTGTGCAGAAACTCTCTAGCTGAGCTCCTGTAGTTCTCCATGTTTGCAGGGCGCTCCATGTTTCCAACCTCCCCCTGTGTTACTATTGGATCCAGAACTCTCAAAGATGTGGCTTCACACACAGAGACACACTAATATTCAGCCCAATGATGCTACCAGAAATTAACAGTCTTTAAATCAGTCAAAAAATACTAATGCTGAAATAATTGTGAAATGTAAAGAACAGATTTTTTTTCCTAAACTGCACTTTTGACTTACTGGCCTGTTTGCAGGTCTGCAGTATGAATGTTGCAGCCTTCCTAACTTCCTCACTTGTGTCCTCAGTGAGTAAAGTTATGACATGGGGCAGACCTCCACACTGCAGCAACTGGGACTGGTGCTCCTCTACAAACAGGAAGAGACAGATAGCTGCGAAAAGGAATGTCCTCAATGCAAAGGGACATTTGGACTATTGGGGAGACTGCTGGATGAGAGCATCTGAAATGTACCGTATATACTCGAGTACAAGCCGATCTTGTAAACCGACCCCGACTTGCTTTGTGAAATTTGGTAATAAAACCTTGGCTTATACTTGAGTATATACAGTAGTTAAAATATAAACTGGAAACCAGATACTCTAATACTAGCAGAAAAGCAGACACAAACATAGTAGGCTACAATAGTCTTACGAGAGGCCACAGTACAGTGGCCCAGGGTGAGTAAAACAGAGAGCCTCTCCTCAGGGTCCAGGTTTGGGCTTGTCAGCAGAGAGAAGAGCTGGGGAACTACACCATACTCAGCCAAACATGAAGCCAGAGTAGCTAGAGAGAGCAAGTAATAAATGGAGTATGAGACTATTCGGATATTTAACTGAATTGTACATGTGTTCCAAGTGTGAGTGTGTGTGTGTGTGTGTGTGTNGTATACACACAGTTATCAGTAATACAAGCTGACAGGGTTTTGGATATAGTGACAGAAAGCTGGCAACACAACAGGCTTTTCTCTGCCGCAGAAGCCAGACGAACCAGTGCAAGAGTGAGAGTTTCCAAACCCCCTGAGGCAGAAAAATTCTCCTGAACACAAGCTGCAAAAACAGAAATGGTGAGCATTAGATAATCTGGATTTCAAAAAAAATTTTTTAGCACATAGTCTTTCACCTTTAACACTTACAGTTGTTTGCAACTGTCATTGCGATGAAGGAGCATATGGGCTGAAAAATCTCAGTGCGGGGCAAAGAAATCTGCTGAAGCCAGGATTTTATTATGGGAAAGGCTACAACACAGATACGCTGACCCTCCTCTGGAAACAAAAAGAGACATTACAGCATTTATTCCAGATATAAACTTCAGGCAGATTCTCTTGCTTAGGTCTGAGAGTAGCTCTTAGGATGGTAAAATGTGTTGAGAACAAACTACATCAATACAAACAACCTTACCATTCTGAGGGTTGTTGACACATCCACAGAGAGTGCTAGACACAGATGCCCAAAGCTGATAGATCTGAGTAGCATTAGCTGCTTTCCAAGTGACCTCTGAGGAGAGAGGGAAAGTGGCCCTGCAAAGAAACATCTAATTAAATTTATATGACTGTACAAGCATGCAGAAGTCCACAAAAAGCAAAGTGTTGTAACAGCATCTGCATTCTTGCATAGACATCTTGGAAAAAGGCGACGTGACTGTGGGCTGATGTTATACTTCAAACCTATAAAATAATGCCATAGAGAAAATACTGAACTTGACGAAACTCATACTAGAAGTTCCATTTCCAGAGGCCAAGGTTTTCAATTGCACAGCTTATCTAATGGTGTCCTCGAGTTATCTTTTTGTGATGAAATGTTCTCTAAAACTCCGTGATCTTAGCCAGTCTCGGGTTTGCCAATGAAAGATTACATTGTCATTTCCATTGCAAAGTCAGACCTTTTACCTGAAAAGGTCCAGCAGAATGTCCAGGCAGCCAGTCGTTTGTGCTAAGATCTGTCCTGATTCTGCAATAACAGCCAGAAACATAGGAGTCTGCTTAACCAAAGCTACTGTGACAAAAGAAAATGTTTCATGGTGGCTATACCATAAATGGGACAACACATAGCTTTAACTCATTATAGTTGAGAAGTCTTGATCTTACTGTTGTTGGCTACCAACACAGACAGCAAATACACAGACACTCTCTTATGTGTCAGTGGGGCATCTTCTGTCGTCAACCAACCAGCCAGATCTGAGAATACCTCCTTTCTGCACAGAGAATTCTTGCAGTACACTAAGGAAAGATTACCAATATGTTTTTAATTTATTATAATCCATCCTCTACCTTAAAATAAAATGTACAATATTGAATTACACAAACCATTTATAGATGGCTGTACACAGACTTCAAATGTATACGAATGTATACATTTGAAGCCTACACAGCCTAGAGAATATATAATATCAGCTGTTAAAATTCATGAGAGTTGTTTCGGACTTTTTTCTATTCATTTTCCAGTTTAACCACATTAGTATATTACTACATCAACAAAAAAATACCGTAGTCTCATATTGAAAGAAATAAACAACCTTAAAATAATATTTAATGTATCACATTCAGTCAACGCACCAACGCTTTACCCTGCAATAACTTTCAGACAGAAGATGAATAACATGAAATGGCTTTGTTGTACAGTTATAGACACTCTCTCACTCTCACACACACATACCATACGTACCATTGGCCTCAGCTAGCGTGCAAAGAGTGAAAAGTGCAGTCTCCTTAACATCTGAATGAACAATTCTGAACTTGGAGAGATTATATATAAATTCCACACCTCCCATTTCTCTCAGCAGGTCCACATTATCCTCTGAAATAGTAACATGAAATAGTGGAAAAGGCTAGAGAAAGTCAACCATGTCAAGGTACCTAATAAATATGTACAATGTGACTAAATATGACTGCCTAATGGGAGTGCATTAGACTCGGAGGTGGTTCTGTCTGATTGTTAGGTATTATATGACTCTAACCTTTCTTTTCACAGATGGAGTAAATCGTGAGGAGAGCTTGTTTCTGTAGCTCAGGACATTTCATCTGAAATTTCAGACACTCGAGCAGCAAACTGAGATCTGTCCTTATTGCTGTAAGAGAATAAAACAAAAAACTGATTCGACTGTCCATACTAACCAGACTGATATATTTAAAACTCAACAATATTTACAATATACTTAGATAACAATTAAAGTCACTTACTATTACGGCTGTTACTCCTAACCAACTTATCCATTTCCGTTTTTAATTGGCTCTGTAGTCAAAAGCCATTGAAAATGTTAAAAGTACTACAACAGACAGTATTATTACACATATAACGTTGCGACCCCACAGAAAACATGTTAATAATCTATATTTTGTTAACGTCATCAAAAACCAGTTTTTCTCACCTTTTGTCACGTAGCTAGCTAAATGAAATTTCAGCTAGCTAGTAGTAGCTAGCTAAAGTGTAACTAAATTTAAAAACTTATCTAGGTTTGTCAATTTTCGGCCAAGCCAGTTACTCTTTCGATAAAAGAAAAATCAACTTAATCGTCAAATTTACTAGTCACTTTCTAATAAATTATGCTAAAGTTAATAAAAACACAATGAATCTGTTTCCACCACAGGAGCAAACATTATCGTGAGGTGAAGGAACTTCATAAACAGTTTACTCCGGTTTCTATCTGACGCAGTTTTAAAGCAACCGCCAATAGTGCTTACTTTTATTTTTTTTCACTTGGAAACTACAATAATTAAATTTAAAATCAAGCTGTTGCAGGGAAAAACTGAGGTGACAATACTTTGTTTATTCGTTAGCCTGTAAATGTAACTAAAAGCGGAAAATATGCGCAATGTGTGTGCAAAAAAAAAAAAANAAAAAAAAAAAAAAAATAGATAAAAGTGGATATTCGGATTACAATTATGTCAAACTTTAGTTTATTTTTTTATTTTGTATTTTTATTTATTTATTTATTTTATTTTTTATTTTTTGACTGACAGAAAGAACTCAGTAAAACACGAACATACCACTAGTTATATAATATATAACGACATGCCTCTACACATTGGGATTTGATCGAATCAAAAGTTGGCAGGGAGTCCATACAAAGATCGTCTAATTGAATTTTCTTTACAGTCTATCGTCTCCGTTTTGGAAGATAGAACTACAACATAACGTCCGGGGTGACGTCAACGCGTTTGGTACGTCAACGTTGCAGTCATGCGTGGAGTTGCAGCCTTTTTTCCGACAGATTCGTAGTTTTACCAAGTTTGTATGTATTTGTTTTATTATAAATTATGCATAGATTCATCATAGGGATAACAGCCTATGTATAGAAAGATAGCTAGAGTGTAGCTTTTGTGTTATAGTTAGCAAGCTGGCTATAGCTATTAAATGTTGACGAAACTGTACGAAACCAAAACCAAAGTAGCTAAAATAATTTCGTTCATCATTAATCTTGTTTAATTTATTGCCAAATTAATGTTATCTTAGTCTGCATTTATCAACGCAACAGAAATATAGCTAGAGAACTGCTACTGTTTTTATGTAGCTGTTAAGCGATACAGATATCAAAATTGAGCTAGCTAGCTAAGTCAGCCTCTTGACTGTCATGTACTGTATACTAGCAAGAACTGCACTTGCATCACCATTCATCTTACACATTTTTTATACTTTTTCTTAAATTAGACATTATACTGATTGAGTTACACAACAGGCCACCAGCAGATGATGTCTGGACGTGTGTGTGCCACTATTCTACACAGAGCTTCAAGCTACACACTGACACTTCGTTCCTCTTCATCCCAGGTTCCTCTTCTTATTAAAATGTGCATTCACACTGCTAATGATTTTATACTCTATTGTTTTTACTTGGTAGTTTGTAATTATAATATTTTGTGTTCAATCAGTATGCCCACCTTGTAGCATTTCCTTCTTCTCAACAACGACCAACACAACATTGTTACTTCTCATCCTGGCGTCGGTCCAGTTCAGACCAGAAGTTCTGCAAGGATGAAGATGCAAGATCTTGTTCTCAAGTTCATCTCTCAACTCGTAAGGATATAGACTTCCAGCTCAGCCGGGTCCAGATCAGTGGCATTTTGCGATTTAGTGAGCAGGTAAATGTGCATGAGTATAGTGTTCTTGTTTGAAACTAACTAAATAGACATGACAAACATATTACAAAGGGAGTGCGGCTTAAAGCTATTTGTAAAATCATGGGCATAATTATGGAGTTTCTTCCTTTTGCTTGCCACCAGATTTTACAGCATGGCTGCAGTGATTTGCGACCATTCAGCCATGAGAGTATTAGTGATGTTAGGCACTGATGGTGGGCGATAAGGTCTGGCATGCAGTCGGCATTGCAGTTCATCCCTAAGGTGTTTGAAGGAGTTGCGGTCAGGGCTCTCTGCAGGTTATTTTAAGTCCCTCCACACCAAACCAAAACATTTCTTTATGAACTTCCTGTTGTCATGCTAAAACTAGAAAGGACTTTCCCCAAACTGCTGCCACAAAGTTGGAAGGGCACTGTTGTCTAAAATAATCACTGCATGCTGTAGATTTTTCTTCTGGAACTAAGAGAGCCCTAGTCCAAACCATGAAAAACACTCCAGACCATTGTTCATCTTCCACCACAAAACCAGTGAAGCCATGTCCACATACTTTTGGCCATTTTCACATATATAACAACAGTGACTAGGACTGTGGGTGTTGTAAGCCATTGGAGTATGTCCTACTTCAAAAATTGCCTGCTACCCATGTATTGTGTGTATCTTAGGCTGTGAATGTGCCAGAATTTGATGGCAGAGGACTCAACGCTGTGAGAAAGTTTGAGAGCAACCAGCTACCTGCTAATACACCTAATGAAGACCGCCACAGTGCAGCCACCTGTTTACAGGTATGCATTTTCTCCGCTCTGAGCATCTGTATCCCAATTTTTCTCTCTCTTCACTTAGTCTCTCCTTACTATGAAATGTCATGTGATTTTATGTCACTTCTCTAGACAAAAGGCATGCTCTTTGGAGTGTTTGATGGCCATGGTGGCTGGGCGTGTGCGCAGGCAGTCAGTGAGCGGCTGCTGTACTACATAACTGTTGCAATGATGCCGAAGCAGAGCCTGGAGGAGCTGGAGCGCTGTATGGAGCATGGCAGACCCGTTCCTCCCCTTTTACATTGGCATAAACACCATATGGACTTTAACTACCATGAATCGGCTTCACTTTACATTGACCAGCTCAGAGTCTTTTGGAAAGAATTACTGGACAGCGAGGAACACAATGAAGGCATGAGGTGTGTGAAAAGATGTGTGGCTTTCTCCATCTGGGAGGAATTCTGTTGTGTTAGAGTTTGTATGTCATAATTGTTTGTGGTTCCCACTCTTTATATTTATTATTTTTATTCTTATTCTTCTGTTCCTTTTTTTTTCATTACCTTAACTAGTTCTAAATTCATCTCCTTTTGTCTGTTTGTTTTTCACTCTTTTCATCTGCTATTGTACTTATTAAAGTAACAATCACAAAAAATAATGGAATATCTTTGCTGTTCATATAGATTATAATTACATAAATTTAATTAAAAACAAAACCTAGAATAAAAACATCACTTAAACAGGCTTTCTCTGAATTTTCCTGTTTTTACTGGGATGGAAGCAGTGTAGTGTTAAAATTTTCCTGCTGTGTGTGCGTGAGTTTGTGTTGATGTTTCTATGGGTGACAAAACTGATGGCGCCTCTGCTGCCGTAATTATCTTAGACAAGTAGTGACTGATTCTGTAAGGACAAAGAAAAGTTTCAGTTTTTAGTCTCTTGAAATTTTAATGATGCAAACTGAGTATGTAGAATCTACATTTAAACAGTTTTCCTTCAATGTTGCACCATCATTCCTTTTCTCCTTCAGTCCTTCTAAAGCTCTGGACTGCACTTTTAAGCGACTCGACGCCGACATCTCCTTGGAGGCACAAGCCCTTCTCTCCAATGACCTGATGAAAAACACAGCCATACAGGTAATAAGATGAACTTCCCATTGCGGCTTTAGTGTAGGATCAGCCAGTGTTGATACGCTTGCGTCATCTGTCCAGGTTGCATTTTCTGGTTGCACCGCCTGTGTGGCACATGTTGGAGCAGACGGGATCTACGTGGCGAATGCTGGTGACTGCCGAGCAGTGTTGGGGGTGCAGGAGGAAGATGGCTCATGGAGTGCATTGCCCCTCTCCTGGGACCACAACTCACAGAACCAGTCTGAACTGGAGAGGATCAAGGCCCAGCATCCCCCCTCAGAGAAAGACACAGTAGTTACAGATGACAGGCTGCTGGGGGTGAGGCTCCTTTATGTGTAACACTTAACAGAATGCTAAATTTAGATGCACCTGTTTTGTTTTTTGTTGAACTCATTGGTCCTGTCCTGGAATCGTACCGTCAGGTTCTGATGCCCCTGCGTGCGTTTGGTGACGTGAAATTCAAGTGGAGCTGTGAGTTGCAGCAGAGCGTTTTAGCTGACTTGGACTCGGGAGTGGACCAGGACTCTCCAAGCTTGTACCAGTACAGCCTACCTAACTATCTAACTCCGCCCTACTTGGATGTGACACCCGAGCTTACCTACCACAAGCTGAGACCCCAGGACCGCTTTCTGATCCTTGCCACTGATGGCCTGTGGGATGAACTAGGGAACGAGGAGGCTGTGCAGCTTGTCGGGGAACACCTGAGTGGAATTCATCGACAGGTTTGTTTTAGACAGGAAGTCATAACTTTTATTGCCCTTTCATTGGCAGCAGGCAAGTTTTATAGCAAGCTGATCTTTTTTTTCTTTCTTTTTTCCAGGCTCCAGTGTCTCCATCTGAGAAGCAGCTAAAATTGGGTCAGATGCATGAGTTGTTGCTGAAACGCCAGGTCCTTGCCTCTCCCATCTTAGACACCAATGCTGCCACACACCTCATCAGATATGCTCTGGGCACAGGGGTGTATGGAGGACTGTGCCAGGAGAGGCTGACCTCCATGCTCGCTCTGCCAGACGACCTGGCTCGAATGTACAGGGATGATATCACGGCTACTGTGGTGTATCTGAACTCAGACTTGGCCAGACCTCATCACAGCTAGTTTTTGACACAAAAGGGAAAATTATTAGAGCCTGTAACATAACGTCATTTAGCAACATTGTTATGTTAAAGGAAAGTTTTCAGAGAGGTTTTTATGTATTTTACTGTTCTATGGACTGGACATAGGTTGCAATTCGAAGTTGCAGCATTTATCAGGTCAAAATATGGAGGCAGTGGTCTTGCTCCCAGTCAACGTTTGGTAAATGGTCCATGAAGGATTTTTGTTTTACAGTCATCACCTTTGTTGAAAATCAAAAAATATATGTTGTAAGAGTTAATACTATAGAATAACACACAGATACACTTTCTTCATTTTTTAAATTGTCTTGTTGCCTCTGCACTTTCAGGTATTTGCTTTACACAATCAAAATGTTTACGTTTACTTCTCTGTTTACTTATGTGAAAACCATGAAGTGTACCTTTAATTTGGTTGAAATGATTTTTAAGTTGACGGTGACCTGTTGCACATGTTTCTTATTAAAGGAGAGGAGAAATGATTTGGGTTTGTGTGTTATGAGCTGTAGAAACATATGGACCAAAATGTGAAAAAACAACTGATAAGTCAACTTTGTAGAAGCAACTTGTAAGAAAAGATAGAACCTTACATTTTGTACATTATGACAGTTTAGTACTCCAGCATGAAGTTCTGTGGGAGACAAACTAACATATTAGTTGCCGAGTGTCACAGGAAGTAATCTGATCCTCAAGTGTTTTGTAAACACATGCATGTGTTCTCTGACAAAAAAAGCTTTCATAGACTTTATCCTACATTGCAAGCAAAATGTATGGAAATGTGTATATTTTACAAAGTAAGGAATAATTGGATTTTCTGTAGTTCCATTACTTAGAATTTTCTGAGATAATAACTACCTGGCATGAGTAACATCACAGTTTGTTCCCATGCTTCACCCTCATAAACACACACCTGCATGGCTGACAGTCTGAGGTCACCTCTAACCTCTTTTTCTCCCCAGCTTTGTGCTGATAAAATCAAATGCTCCTCTACTCACCAAGCGTCATTACCAACAAAGTAAAGGACAGTAAACACAATTTCTCCACAGGCAGCACTTCATTAGCCAATGGTTAAACCTGATGGTACCAAGGGAAGAAAGGATGCAGAGAGAGAAGCTCTCAAAGTGAAAAGAAGAGAGAGAGCGCTGATGAATTTTACAATCTTGGAGATCTGTCCTGAGAAAGCTGCAGTAGATCCGGTTCAGAGGTTCAGTGGTGGAGGTTTTGAGACGCTGGTTTCTGACACTTAGTGAGCTGATGGGGAAAAGCAGGACTTTGAAGCTTCCAGTTCTGCTGTGCCAAATCCATGTGAGTGTGTTTTCTATTCAAGTTTTCACCATCTCAGCACAGCTTGTAAATTTCTCACACCGTCAGAAAAGTGTATAAACTGCTAGAGAAACTTTACAGTGATAATAGTATTTTTTAATCAATATATTAAGTTATTTGACTGATATGTTTGATCATTCATTGTAGTTGATAGTTTTGTCATCATGGATTGTCTGTTGTCTGTACGTTCTCTACATGGCTCTTCTGTTGTTTAAAAAAATAACATTTTATAATAACCAGTTACACTATAATATGAACTAGTATTATAGGAGNCACACACACACACACACACACATACAGTTTGTAATGATGAGTAATGTGTTTTAGTGTTTGGCTGCTGCTTGCTGCTTGTTCAACAGAACCAACAGCTCTAATACTGGAATCTCACTGAGCAAAAATCTGGAGGTAAATCTTGATGTTGTTTAGTATGCAGTCATACATTTTCATTGTTTGTATTACAAACAAGTGTCTGGCAAGTAATCAGTCTAACAGAGCAACTTTGATATGGATGTCCAGAAACTCACCATCATGGAGTTTCCATACGTGTCCAACAGTTTGAATCGGATGAAGAGGGATTGGGTTATTCCACCAATTAACTTCCCAGAAAATGACAAGGGTCTATATCCCAAAGTCATGGTGCAGGTAACTGAGCTTTCTGTTCTGTGCAAGATTGTCACAAAACCACTTGGATTGTTTTGAGATGATGATTTAAATGCATTTGTACTTGAATATCATTTTATATGACTTTTTAATAACTTTATCGTTATTGTATTATAGATTAAGTCAAGCAACGTCAACAAGGTTGCAATAACATACAAGATCACTGGACCAGGGGCTGACCAGCCTCCTGAGGGCCTGTTCACGGTGGATAGACAATCTGGGGTGATGTATGTGACCCAGCCACTAGACAGGGAGAAAGCAGACAAATACAGCGTAAGCTAAGATAAAGAACAATATACACACGTGCCATAAACATATTTATATCCATTTTTACATTTCATGGAATATGGTTGTTGTGTTTTCAAGCTGTGGGCCCATGCACTGAATCAGGGTGTCAAAGTAGAGGAACCCATGGAGCTCATTATCAATGTCATTGACCAGAACGACAACTATCCAGAATTCACTCACAACCCTTTCTATGGTAGAGTTAGTGAAAGCTCAGCCACAGGTGAGATATTCCTACAGGATTTTACACCTTCGTTTTGTAAAATTTGACTCTCAGTTCATAATAATCCCTGTAATCGTCCTTATCTCTTCAGATCACTCCTTCATGAAGATAACAGCAGTGGATAAAGATGACCCAGAGACATATAATGCTATAATTAGATATCACATACTGTCTCAGATGCCCGATGTACCTAAATCAGACATGTTTACCATAAATCCTGTGAGTGGAGTTATCAGTGTGCAGGCGGGAGGACTGGACAGAGAGGTAATAATCAGTGCTAACTTTTGCTCTTCTCTTCCCAAGATTCATCTTTCATTTAACTACCATACCTAAAGAAAGAATTTGTACCCTCATGTCCGTGTTAATAAGTCTGTTAGCAAAACTGGAAGTCAGTTCAAAGGACCATATTGTGATTTTGCATGTTTGAGCTTAATAAATACAACCTGCATATACAGTGAACAAAGCCATCTAGTGGTAAGAATAGGTCACAACAACTTCCACTAATACCAGGAAAATGGAAAAAAAAAAATTTTACAATCCCAACTGGCTTCTTCTTAGACTCATCCAGAGTACAAGCTGGTCATTGAGGCTGCTGATATGGAGGGGGCGGGGCTAACAGCTACCTGCACTGCTGTCATCACCATCACTGACAGCAACGACAATGCTCCACAGTTCACTATCACATCTGTGAGTTCAGTATGTCCAAATGTTTTACAGTAATCTTAACTTGACTTTTTTTCTGTAACTGTGAGCAGCATCTCTCTCTCTCTCTCTCTGTCTTGCTTTCTCATAGATATCCACATCAGTTCCTGAGAATGAGGTGGGAATTGAAGTGGTAAGGCTAAAGGTCACCGACCAGGATGAGGCTAGATCTACCAATGCAAACACCAAATACTCCATAATCAGTGGCAATGAGGGGGCAAGCTTCAACATCACCACAGGCCCCAGTAAAATGGAAGCAATTCTCACCACAGCCAAGGTTAAGACTCACCAGTACATTTTTGTTATTTAATTTAACTCAAAACTTCCTACTTCTTCTTAAAGGACCATACCACCCATTTTGCATGTTTGAGCCAAATATATTCAATTTTCATGTGTTACGTTACTAACAATCATTTCCCAAAGGATAAAACCGTATTTCAGCTTTCCACATATTTTGCAAAATCTCTTAATCTTTCAAAATCAAATATTCAAGCGATACACCCACCTTAAAAATCGATGTTTCACCTGCTAATAGTTGCACAAAATTATGAAATCATAGTCGTTTAAATTTTTCGATAAATGCAGGTCTTCTTTTGGAATTATATTCCCCAGTGGAGACATACATTCACTCCTCACTTTTTCTTTCGCTTAAACGCTAGAATTATGAAACTTCTGAAAAAAAAAAGAAAAACACTTCAATATACGTGTTGTTCACAATAATGGATTACCTATCCCAAGAACGTTTCAAGTGTCAACAAGTTGATTTTAATACTGTACCAGAATGAACTGAAACTAATGGCACTCTGGAAGGTAGGAATTTTTTTGTTTTTTTGTTTTTTAAATTCAACATTCCAATAGTATGCTTTGAGTAATGATTGTCAGTAATGTTATGTGTATGAAAATTGAATGTATTTGGGTGGTATGGTACTTTACACATCCTCCTCTTCCTTTCCCTCCATCACTTCCAAGGAGCTGGATTTTGAGAGCATTCCTGTCTTCACTCTGCTGGTGGCAGTGGAGAATGAGGCGCCGTTTTCCAGGCCGGTGTCCACCTCAACAGCCACAGTCACCGTAATGGTGGAGGACAGAAACGAGCCTCCTGTTTTTAGTCCAGCAGAGCTCCATGTAAGCCTGTTAGAGGACATGGCAGTAGGAAGTTCTGTGGCTTACCTCAGAGCCAAAGACCCAGACACAACCAGGAAACAGAGTGTTAAGTAATGAATACACGTGTGCTATTTCTGACATGCTTGTACACAGTTAGGTTGTATTTGTAATCAGGCTCTCTCTCCCTTTTCAGGTATCAACTACATGATGACATCAGCAGGTGGCTGAGTATTGATGAAGACACGGGATTAGTCAAAGTTAAAAGCAGCATGGACCGAGAGTCAGCCTTTGTCAAAAACAACAAATACACCCTCCTCGTTTTAGCTTCTGACAATGGTCAAGTCTGACAACATCTGCAACAACTATGGTAGATTTTTAACATTTTGACTGTATTTTAACATTTTGTCTTGTTGCTTTCAGATGCAGTCCCAGCTACAGGCACGACCACACTGGAAGTGAATTTACTTGATGTAAACGACAACGCTCCTCTGATCAAGCAGAGGAAAGCCAGTCTATGCAACACTGACCCTTTTCCTGCCCTGCTGGACATCGTGGACCTGGATGGACCTGATCATACTGGACCATTTACTGTTGAACTTCAAGGGGCGCACCGGATCAACTGGACCATTAGCACCAACTCTAATAGTAAGACAACTCACAAAACAAAATGTGACAACTGTTAATCAAGCATGAGATTCTCTGCAGGGCATTCTTGTAAACACACACTGAAATGAAAATATAATTATAACACAACCCTTCTGAAATGTAAATTATGATGCATCTGTTCCATTTTTCTTTCTCTCACTTGCAGGCAGCACAGCAGCTCTGGCCCCTAAAAGGAAGCTGTCACCTGGGGATTATTATGTACATATGCGTATCTATGATGTTGACATGCTCTACCAGGACAGCACGCTGGATGTCGAGGTGTGTCAGTGTCAAGGGGTCGTCTCCACCTGCTTCATCCCACATCCCGCCCCTCGTGTAGATAGCCCTTCTCTTGCAACTGGAGTTCTGGGAGCCATTTTTGTTGTTCTGTGTATGTATCATATATTTGTCAATTCCTAGCTTGTCTTACATTTGTTTGGTTTTCGGTCTTTATTTATTCAGTTTTTATGTTGACCACAGTACTACTCCTGCTGCTGCTGTTGTTCCTGAGGAGGAGGAGGAAGAGGAGGTCTGAGAAGGAAGTGCTGCTTCTTGAAGATGAAATTAGAGACAACATCTTCTGCTATAATGAGGAGGGAGGAGGGGAAGAAGACGAGGTAGGAACGGGAGGGTGAAAGAGTGGAAGGAAAACTCACTATAAAGCAGTATTTGGATGGGGTTTGTTCTCTAAGACCCTCCACACCCACATAAGTGTTTTCAATTATCTTTGCTTTTTTTTTTTTAGACCCCTTTTCATCTGTTTAAAAGAATTATAAAGGTATAAGTTGTTCTGCCCTAAAATGTGCAGCAAACCTATCAGTGCAGTCAGGGAGATGTCAAATAAACATGTACATGCCCCCGCTGAGAAGAGGTGTAATAGGCAAAATAAGTGAAAAGACCTGTGTGAGTGCTCCATGTGTGCAGAAGCCTTAATGGAAGCAACAAGGTACTTTTGCTTTATACTGCATATTTATGAAATATAACTAAAACATTTTGAATGCACATTTTGGATGCACAGAGCAATAAAAGTAACCCACACTGTGCTGTGGTAATGACTAGTTGTACTACCTCCCTCTGAAACCATAATGAGTCATGCTAAAGTCAGAGGAAAAATCTGTGCTGAAGCTGCTTTTTATTTTTCTGTTAGAACTGTTTCAGTGGGGTTTTAGCAAGTGTTTGAAATTTTTTTTTTTTTTTTTTCAGGACTATGACTTGAGCCAACTCCACAGAGGGCTGGATAACCGTCCTGAAGTTTTCTGTACTGATGTGTTTCCTACTGTCCAAGCCCTTCCTCACTACCGCCTACAGCTCCAAGCCAATGAGGAGATTGGCAACTTTATTGAGGATGTGAGTTAAATGTACTATATCAGGCCTATAGAATGTTTAGCAGAATATGTGTTTTCTACTGATCTACAATGTTTGGGAGCCCTACATAACATAAATTTTAATATTTGTGATATATATTGTGCAACATATCATTGAAAAGAACTTGCTTGCTTTTAGAATCTGCATGCTGCAGACAGCGACCCCACCGCTCCTCCCTATGACTCTCTCCTGGTATTTGACTACGAAGGCGTCGGCTCAGAGGCAGGTTCACTCAGCTCTCTTGATTCCTCAAACTCAGATGAGGTACAGGATTATCAGATCCTGGTCCACTGGGGGCCACATTTCAGGAGGCTGGCTGACCTGTACGCATCAGGGATTGAGGAGGATGATGACACAGAAACGCTGCCAGGAAAAACAGAATGGGTCTGATCTGCCCACATGCACTTTTAAATGAACCACATTAACCACAGATAACTGCCTGCTTTTGCTGTTGTTCGTGACTTCATTTTCGTTGTGTCTGAGATGGAAGCATTCGCCACTTTGTCATCTTGTTTACCAGCCTGGATGATGATAACTGACACACTTACTGATTGTTAAATTGCTATAAATAACTGACCCTGATGTCACATTAATCATGTGTAATGTTTTCATTCTTTAATGCCAAAAATGCATTACAAAAATCAAAGTAAATTTCAAGTATTCTGTAATAATTCCTTGTGACTTGTAGCCGCAGTCACAAGGAATTCTAATAGCTGGTGTTGTCAAAGATGCTTCAAATAAATGTGGACAACATTTGTAGGTTTGGTGGCATTTGGATAGTAATCGAGGCTCAGTGTGTTCTAATGACGATGTTAAGAAATTATTGAAATGACAGATTAAGAAGGATGGCATAGGTATCAAAGTATACCTGAAATATACTCAGTTACAGTTGGAGACTTTTTTTTCTATAGCTTTTGATTTTCTGTTTTTAAGCTTTTCTTTGAATATCAGTGACTGTGAAGACATTTCTTAATGACATAAAATGCTGCACTTTTTGCAGCATGAAATGAATCAATGAAAATAAATCACTAACATATACTGGTACTTTATTCTATTTTCATCAACTTAATTTTGTGTAATGGCTTTATGTTGTTATTTTTACCCTTATATTATTGTGTTACCCATTTTTTTCCAAATTGCTATTCTTTGATTCCTGTAAGTATTTTTCTTTGTCTTCATGAATAAAATTAATTTTTATTTGTAAACTTTGAAAAATATACTATGATGAAACAATGTTTATTTTGTTTTTGTGCAATATAAATTGGAATGTAATGACCAGATAGAAACTTTGAGAAAGAGAAGGTCAATGTAGGTAACAGATCAAGAAAGGTATTATAGTCTGATCCTGTTGAAAATGAAACCTGTTCTCTGATGTCACAGTGATCATTGCCCACGTTTATAAGCTCTTTAGTAACAAGCAATAAGATCTCTCCATCACTTCCTCACGAGTGGACTTCAACCATCAGCTATCAGTTCAGGAAAGAACACACTCAAATGAACTTTGACCCTCTGGANAGTGGACTTCAACCATCAGCTATCAGTTCAGGAAAGAACACACTCAAATGAACTTTGACCCTCTGGATTCACTACAATGAGGGATAAAGTGTAAGACACAGGGCAGACGTGAGAAAACGAGCTTGTTTTTAATGTTTCTGGTAGGTTGTATGTTGTTGGTATGAAGTCCAGCAGATAAACACATTAAAGCTTTGTACATTCTCTGGGGAAGGTAAGCAATGACACAGACTGAAATCAAGTGCAAAAGATCTATTTAGTTTTCCTAAAAGTGATCTTTTTTTTCTACAACAGATGACGCAGAATATGTTCCAGGAGGGGCTGTATCAGGTGTATTTTAGAGAGACACCCCCTCCCCTGCCCCTGTCTCAGGCTATCAATCAGGTGGAGCTGCATGATGTCAGATTTCATCGCTGGTTTAGGACAGTGATTAATACCAGACTTTTAATCANGTGGAGCTGCATGATGTCAGATTTCATCGCTGGTTTAGGACAGTGATTAATACCAGACTTTTAATCGCTGGGGTGAGATGCTGCTTCCTTCTGTTTCTCCAGATCTCTTTAACAGTTTTGGTCCTTCTGAATCCTCTGTCATGCATTTCCTCTCAGGTGGTGCAGCTCCTCGGTGCTTTAGCTTGTATACTATCCACAGTAACCCATGCATGTGTGAGCTACAACTGTTCAGTCTCCATGACAACACTAGTGTGGTCTAGCTTATGTGTGAGTCCAATGTTTTATCTAATCCAAGAGCTTTTTTTTTTTAAACCAGCTTGAAGTTGATATGCACAAATATTTTTAAAGTTTGTCTTTTTTGCAGTATGTGGCTGCTGGGACTCTGGCAATAGATATCCAGAGGAAACCAAATAAACTAAAGGTAAATAATCTATGTAATCATTTCTCCAGTGACTTTGTCATATGTGACCTTTCTTAATTTTGCATTCATTATCCACAGGCTTTCATCCTCATGGGTCTGAATATCTTTAGCCTGCTGTTTGGATTCTTTGCTCTGCTGGCCAACAGCTTCAGTTCTGCACAGCNCTGAATATCTTTAGCCTGCTGTTTGGATTCTTTGCTCTGCTGGCCAACAGCTTCAGTTCTGCACAGCCAGTCGCACTCAGAAACCAGCAGGTAATGATACAGTTTGAGTATTTGTCAGCTTTTACCTATAAGCATTGAGATTCTATAAAGGCAGGTATGTTCATTATCTGTGTTAGAACAGGATCCAACAATATGTGCAGGACTGCAAATTTGTAATATTATAAAAAACTTGTTTCATCTTTGAGCATTGGTGTGTTTTCTTGCCAGCGTGTTGGTTCACATGTTGCAAAGGGGAGCTCCATAACATTCACTGTACAGTGTTTGCTGGCATCAGCCTATGTACTTTTCCTGGCCTGTAGAGGCCTACGTCGCTACAGTCCTTCCCATATTCAGACCTACAGTCACCTCTCACAGGTAAGTACAGTGCCAACACAACCTCCAACTCTCTATTTCTCACACACCCCCAAAATCACACAGCCATCCATTCTTAATATCAATTTATCCTGTGCAGAATCACTGGAGCTTATCCCAGCAGTCATTGGAGGCAGGGGATTATGAGTCCATCACAGGGCTGACACATATAAACAAAAATACAGTACACTCACGTTCACACCTATGTGCAATTTAGAGTTTCCATTTCACCCAACCCACGTTTTTAAGTGGTGGGAGGAAATTGGAGCATCCAGAAAAAACACATGCAGACATGAGGAAAGCATACAAACTCATACAGAAAGACCCCAGGCAACAGTGCTTACCACCAAGCCACCAAAAAATCGTGTAAACCAAAATTATAGACAAATACAACTGATATTTCCAGAGGTATTTTCTTAAGAGTTCAGTTGGTGAAAATCACAAATGTTAAAATGCTCAACAATACAATTTTGCTCTACTCCTGATATCTTTATTTTGGATTTTCTGGTAGCTATTGCTTGGTAATGTCCTTTTAGTATAATAGGTTGAAAATACCAAATTAGAAACATTACATTAAGTCTGGACTGTCAAAAATTTGGATTCAATACAGTCATGTTTGTTAATGATGGTTCACATGTTGCAAAGGGGAGCTCCATAACATTCACTGTACAGTGTTTGCTGGCATCAGCCTACGTACTTTTCCTGGCCTGCAGAGGCCTACGTTGCTACAGTCCTTCCCATATTCAGACCTACAGTCACCTCTCACAGGTAAGTACAGTGCCAACACACCCTCCAATTCTCTATTTCTCACACAACCCCAAAATCACATTGGATTTTCTGGTGGTTTTTGCTTGATGAGTGTCCTTTTAGTAAAATACGTTGAAAATACCAAATTTAGAAACATTACATTAAGTCTGGACTGTCAAAAATTTGGATTCAATACAGTCATGTTTGTTAATGTNTTAGAAACATTACATTAAGTCTGGACTGTCAAAAATTTGGATTCAATACAGTCATGTTTGTTAATGTTTTTGTTTTTTTTTCTCCACAGGATCCAGATGACACCACAGGGCCTCTGCTAGAACAAGAGGAACTTAGTCTGTGAAAGCAAAGAGACTGAAATATGTGCAATTGTTTCTACAGGAAAATGCCCTAGACACTCTCCTGCTTATACTGTGTTACTGTTGTAGATCAGGGTCTGTATGATTGATCAGTTTGTGCAATAAGAACCCTGATTCTAGAAATTCTTCATTTAAGATATGGTAACATATTATCAGTCATCTGGTGCCACTCGACAGCTTAAAATTCACTTATATAAACATAATTGAGAAGTGGATCAGCAAAGCTAAAGGCTGAGTAAAACAGCCCACATGTTTAAAAAGTAATGATGCATATAACAGATAGAAATGACTCATTAAACTGTAATGTGGTACGATACTGATGTCATAGTCTTACTGATGGATAACACCTTTGTANGACTCATTAAACTGTAATGTGGTACGATACTGATGTCATAGTCTTACTGATGGATAACACCTTTGTGGCACTATTCCTGTTATATTTATTGATTTTTGTTAATATATGTTTGTATGTTCTTATAGTGTAGCTAACATCATCACATTATGTGACAGCACTGACACATTAATTAGAATCTTCCCATATTCCATTTTGACAGTACTGCTCTGTACTAGAGGGCACTGTTGTCAATGACTGTAACATTTTATGTTGCAGACAAATCTGATCCACATTAACTCAACTTGGAGAGGTTAAAGAATCATACTGGCCATTATGCATGTTTGAACCTAATATATTCAATTTTCATACATGTTACCTATGAGAACTATTTCTCAAAGGATAAAACCGTATTTCAGATTTCTTCATATTTTGCAAAATCTCTTAATATTTCAAAATCAAATATTTAAGCGATACACCTTAAAAATCAATGTTTTGCTGGCTAATAGTTATACAGCCTTATGAAGTCATGGATGTTTAAATTTTTTGATAAATGCAGGTCTTCATTTGGGACTATATTCCCGGTGGAGTCATACCTTCACTCTGCGCTTTTTATTGCACTTAAACACTAAAAATACATAATTTCTAAAAAATATATATATAATAAATTAATAAAAAAAAAATAAATCAAAAAAAAAAAAAAACNAAAAAAAAAAAAAAACCCCTGAATACACATCTTGTTCGCGATGATGGATTACCTATTCCAAGATGGTTTCAAGTAGCACAAAGTTGATTTTAATAGCGAAACCAATGGCAGTCTGGAAGGTAGGACAATTTTTTTTTTTTTTTTTTTNTTTTTTTTTTTTTTTTTATTCATTGTTCCAGTAGTTTGCTTTGGGAAATGGCTGTCAATAAGCTTATGTGTATGAAAATTGAATATATATTAGGCTCAAACATGCAAAATGGCTGGTATGGTCCTTTAAAGTCTCAAATTGCCTTAAATTGATTTCTCAAATACTTCAGTGTTGAATATGGAGCTTGCAGTGTAAGACACAGTATAATTAGAGTTTGTAATGTTTGAATCCAATAAATAAACCCAGTATTATCAGTTGAAGTCCTGAAGTGAGGACTAATATTTTGCTAAAATGTGCTCTAATATATATTGGTCCTCACAACAATAGAAATGCAAGAGTGTGCACACAAACACACATGCTGGATGCTACTCCAATATGTTCGTGTTGGCTTACCACACACATACACACAAGTAAGGTAAAGATCTAGTTATTTGAATGATGGGTGATTGCATTAAGAATATAAAGCAAGGTCATACACCTCCCCTATAAAACACACACACACACATGCATACCACTAAAAAAACACAGAGGAACTAGTTTCTCATGGCATGTCAGGCTAATAGCTTCCAGCTGTTGCCTGGTTGTGAGAGCTGCTATGGGAACACACCAAGTACAAACTTTAACATGGGATTTGTTACTCAATGGACAGAACGAATAAAAGAAAGCAACGGGCCAGGCATCCTTATTGACATTACAGTATTATAGTAATTATTAGGAACCACAGAATCAGAGGAGTAAAGTCTGATACATTTCATGATTCCTCCTGGGAACAAAGGAAGAATGTTTTTTGTGTTTTTAGCAGCCACATAAACCAAGTTATGGATAAAGCATGGGTTTTCTCGTTCATTACTCACATTACATCATTTACATAACTATGAAATGGTGGCAGGGCATAAATAATGCAAAACAAAGCTGGCAAAATGCCCAAATATCTAAAATCTATTGAAAACATGTTTTTAATCTGATGTTAAAGTGATAATATCTTCCTTATGACTCCACACGAAACTCTCCGTCCAGTTGTTGGATGACTGGTATTCAAGGCAGAAGTGACTGAGGCCTGGATGTGATGACAGGGGAGTGAGTGTGTATGGGGGTGCAGAGGTGGTGAGTGTAACTCTTCAGCAGGAAGGACCCGAGGATTTGATCAGGGCCATCTGGAAGTGAGTAAATGACTAAGTAACCTCATTTTCATTCTAAAAATGGAAAAAACAAAATCAGAACAAAGGCATGATCTTGAGAACATTCATCAATAATTTATTTTTCATAACCTGAAGAACCACCAAGTCTTCTCATCTGGAAAATTCATCATCAGTTGCCAACAACACAGTTTTGAAAAATGTAAAGTTACTATACAAATTCTTAATAGAAAAAAGAATAAATTAACTGTGGAATTCAGTTATTTTTTGTCAATTCCACATTTTTCTACAACACCTTTAATGTCTGGTTACAGTTGAACAGAACCGATAAATTCAAGTTACATGCTCTATTGTCTGGTAGAGGGGGCGTCCTACTATTAGACCGTCTGTTAAAATAAGCTGCATTTTGCACATCTGGTATTGAATCTATTGATAACAATGAAGAGTCGTCTAGATCCTACATGACAAAGCAGTAACTGGTCATTTTGTAGCACCTGAAAGGGTCGTTACAATGTCAGAACTCAAAAAACAATACTGGTTCATATAAAATGGAACAATGTTAAAACAGTGGTGAATCTTAAAACCCCCACAAAACCTTACAGTGTCCCTCCGTACATACAGGAAGAGACTCAAAAAGAGTCAGCTCATTTCTCTTGGACTATTACAAAAACCTCATACATTTCTATGGAGCACAGAAAATATAATGTGTTTGGGTCAATTTGCCACATCGGGCTCAGAGGTCAGAGATCACAGGTCAACATGGGACTTTTTTTGGGGGGGGCGGGNGGGGGCGACACTATGTAACAAGACGTGCTAATGTCAGTGTACTGAAGTTGGATTTTGGATATCTTTGGGGTCTGGATCTGCAGAGCATGCACGGAACTGTCAGACAAAGGACTTTTGAGCGAGAAAATGATCAAAAATGATCAAGTCGCTTATTTTGCTAAAATAAGCGACTTGGATACATTAAAATCACAGACTGCTATGAGATGATGAGGTACCGGGTACTTTGACTCTGAGAATCGAGCATTCAGGGAGCAGATGATTCCTTACTACAACAGTCTACACAGTGACATGTATTACACAACTATGACAACTGATATCAGTGCATAAAGGAAACATTGCTATGAGAGACAAAGATAAACACTGACCTCCTCCTGCACCATAAAGCCTGGTACACCATTTATCTAATTACCAGAATGAAAATAAAATCAGATTTGTGCAATAATAACAATATAATTAACAATTTGAACATTAAAATTTGTCAGGGAAGGATAAGGGAAATTGTTTTGGGGACAGGTAAGACATGCAGTTCTCCTGCTTGCATACAAAACCAGGTGTGCTTTTATAACCCTGTTGGGACACTTTGATTGTAGTATGAAATGTGTGTGTGTTTGAAATTGTGAGAAAGTAATTTGTTAGATTTTAATGAGTTATTCATAGTAGAAATAAGACTGGTTTTATCTCAGTTTGGGATATGGCTTTTCTTCTTCTAATACTTTGAGATTCTCTCCGTGTTTTTCGAGTGTTTGAGTTTCCTCTGATGCACTTTGATACAAGTCACCAATGACAAATTATGAGGAGAGAATGAGGACATAATAATTTATAATCCAGCCCTCGTAGACACTCAATGTTGTGCTTAACTCGAGAATATAAATTTTAACACCAAATGGCTATAAACTGGGGGGAAGGGGGGGATTCATGGGGTTTATAGTTTGATGAAATGGTTTCTTCTGTGCTGAGTTACAGTAAAAATGTAAAGCACCAGCATATTTGGCACTGATAGTATTTGAATGTGCCCATAAAATGACTCCCACTGTGTTCTGGCCAACAGTAAGTACAAAAGAGAGAGGATGCTTTGTGTTTTATGTTAAGAGATAATAATTTCACACCGGACAGATGAACACGGAGACAAGCACGTAGACAGAAGGTGACACCATGAAATCCGTGTTTTTACAGACTGACAGACATACATCACGGCGAGCACCTTCACAGAGTCCAGATCACAGCAGAAGGAGCAAAGATGGCTCACTGTACAGGTTTAACACTGAACAGCCTTAACAAGTGACTCCCACAGTCTCAAGTAAATCATTTTTCACTCTCAGGAGTGAAAATTCACGACCCTCCGTGCTCTGGCTCCACAACTCCACCATCCACCACGTGGGCAAATGAATTATATAGACAAATAAGCAAGAATTATGAAGTTGATGGAGTAAGCATAGATTGTTTTAACTGCCAAACCCAATAACCACCAGTTCCAATTTGATGATTTAATGGACCTTATTTCAATCATAACAAGATTATATTCCCTCTGTATATTCCAACCAGTTCATGTACTTTACAGTGTTTTTATTGCTATAGTTCTAACAGCTCAGACAGAAACACAGAAACCCTCTGGTATTTTCACCATAGATTCACTCTCATTCCTCTGACTACTATGTTGGTGAATGAGTATCTGACCAGGTACTCTGGTGTCACCAGTCATTCAAATCCTGTTCTTTGGTTGTGGGATAAACTGAGATTAATTGAATTTGTCATCTAAATGTTTGTCCATCAGGCAATCCGGACCTTTTTTTTTTTTTCTTTTTTTGAAAAGTCTACTTACTGTGTGTCATTTTAATCTTTTACAAAATACAGGGAGAAATAAACCAAAAACACAAACAACATGAACAGGACTGATGAAAGCCAACACATTTGATTAAATTGGATCAGGAAATGGGTTTATACTGGTGGCTCAAATCCAGCAGGTATCCTCTGATTGGGTGGCAGTGTACTGGTGAGATATGAGATGGATCTTAGTATGGCCAGTGTTGATCTTGGTGAGACTGAGTGGTATATTTTTCTGTTCTCTCTCTCTCTCTCTCTCTCTCTTTTTCATCACCCCTTCCCTCTTGACCCATTCTTTGTGTGCTGAGGGTGACTTAGGGACTCTGTGGTGCTGTAGGGCAGCAGTTCAACAGCTGAGCTGGCACTTTCCCTTCTGTCCTGGGAGATCAGCCCTTATCATAGCCCAGTAAGTGTGTCCCTGTTCAGCTGTGCTGTGATAGAGGGAACATGAGGAAGATGTGGTAAAATGGATAGAGGGAGGGATTAGGGAGGAGGGAGGCTCATGTCCAGTCTGCCAGTGCGATCAGGACAAGGTTTTGGTAAGGACGAGGTTGTTGGTTGTCAATGGGTAGTAGTGTGGGACAGTGGAGAGGGCAATGGGACTTTTCAGGGCCTTATAGGAAGGTCTTAGACCAGGGTTCCAGGTTTGGCCTTGTCATGTCCATACCACTGCACATCTGCCAGCTCTGAACACAGAGGGCTGCTGAGAAAACAGCTGTCACTGAAAGACCTGCAGACAAACACAGACCAGGATCAGACAGAGTTCAGAGGACTGCTTTTTCCTCACCATGTGTTGTTTTAACAGATAAATTAATGAAACATCACCTATATGGTTTCCAATGTTCATCTTCCAATGAGTTTTTTTTTTTCTGAATCAATGAATCAATGTGATTCTATTAGTAAAATCTTCAGGAATGAGTCACAATGAAGCAACCAGTCAGAACACAGAACAGAGCACATGCACAGATCAGATAAGACCAGATTGGCAGAGCCAGAAAAAGAATACATGGCACAGATTCCTCTATCATCACAGAGTCAGAAAATATGAACCCCTCCCCATTTTCAGCCCTCCCATAGCTGAAGGCATTAGGGACTGTAAAATAGATCATATGTAGAATAAATTATGCTGTTATAACTTTAAATTTTTAGGCTAGCATATGAACAACCTTTTCATTTGAAAATGCTTGAATGTGTGCAAATATGGCAAATTTGTGTGCTCCCCAAATTTCTGTTGTGATTGTTGCCCTTTACATTTGAGACACAGACAGTACCTCTATGCATCAGAGCTGGGCTGAGGGGGAGACTGACAGACGTCCTCAGTAGGAGAGCTGTCTGCTGTGTCTCTAAACCAGGAGAGAGGACATACACATAAGGAAAGGAGGGTTAGTATAGAAAGAAAGACAGTTGGGGAAGAAATGACAGTATTAGGTAAAGGGAATAAGGAATCAGAGGGTGTGAAAGACAAAAAGAAAAATAGATGTAGAAAGGGAATGGAATATATACAGTAAACCAGGAACAAAGATGGAGCAGGTGAAATACAAAGAGGACGACAGGATTGAGAGTCAAAAGGAGTGAGATCATCTAACTGTCTGTGAAAAATGTTAAAAAAACAGACTAAGAGCAAATCAGAAACAATCTTTTGGATTAGTTCCACGGAATGAAGAACAGTGTGAGCTGACACAGATACAGTCAAAGCTTATGAGTGTGTTAAAGTTTGGATACAGATGGAGAAAAAGATGCTGAGAGGCTGAGATCCAGTTTGTCCGTCTGTTATTCATATCTGAACTTCAAAAGATTGTTCTGACCTGTGTGTGTGTGTGTGTGTACATGTGTATATGTGTGTATGTGTAAGTATGTGCACATATCTCTTACCCGCTCTGCCAGTTGAGAATGTGCTGCGGGCTACAGGGGGGTGTGGGTGTCGCTGCGTGTTCACTTGAGGGTGTCATACTCCTCTGGCTGTGAGGAGATGTGGCTGTAAGGAGAACAGGGTTTGTAAAACACAATACATGATACATAAGAGAGAGAGAGAGACATCACATAGAGACACATGACACAGACACACATAACAGAGGCTACGCAGCGAGGTGAAAGGCCAAAAGAATTCCAATAATGCTTCATGTGTGTGTGTGTGTGTGGGGGAGGGGGGGGTTGTGGTCTCAAAGCCTCAAAGTCCATTTGGCTCTGGGATCAGGTTACACACACACGTCATAGCATGCTGTAAACACAAGCCTCGTTGGCGCAGTAGGCAGCGCGTCAGTCTCATAATCTGAAGGTCGTGAGTTCAAGCCTCACACGGGGCAGTGTATTTTCCTACTCACGTTACATTTTCCCTCACATCTTTGCTGCTTTAATCTAAGAAGCCCTTTCCAAGATAAACGAAGATCGTAAACCTATCACTTCCTCGTTTCTCATTTCTACCTGGATGAGAGGATGTGAACAGTTGTCTACCCACCTGGTGAGCCCTTAGCGAGTGTTCCCACTCTACTCCCCCGACCATGTCCCAGAGAGCCTTGCTGTGACCCTGCGTCGGACGAAGTGGACCCCGAGTGTGAGTGACTCCTTTCCTTCAAGCTCCCTGAGGACCTCTGATACCAGCATCGCAGCTCTTCAGACACCGCTGCCCTCCCCCCTCCTCCTCCACCACCCTCCCGCCCCAGTGACGGAGTCCGTACAATCTGGGAGCGGGACGGTGTGAGTCGGCCACTCCCCTCTCCTCCCTCGTCTGCCCCCCAGGCCTCCTTGTAAAGTCCCCCGGCCGTGTAGGAGCTGGAGGTCTTGAACTGGGCTTTTACGCTGTAGTGGCCTTCCTGGTCGCTCTCCAGACTCCGCACCACCACAGGGTTGGGGCTGCCCTCCACATATAACGGATACTCCTTGATGCGGTACTGGGAGGAGGGCTGGCTCTGGCTGTGAAGGTAGACTCCGTGGTGTCCTCCTATCCCGCCTCCACCTGAGCCGCCAATAGAGCCGTTCTTAGCTGCCAAGTTTGGCATGGAGCCAGAGTNCCTCCACCTGAGCCGCCAATAGAGCCGTTCTTAGCTGCCAAGTTTGGCATGGAGCCAGAGTTAGAGGAACCCAGGTGGCCTGCAGACCTGGAGAGAATATAAGATATATCAATCTCACAGCGACATATTAGTGTGTGTAGCTCTTGATATAAAAACGACCACAAAAGGAGAATTTACAAAAAAATCTTATTTCTCTGCCACCACCTCCCCTCACCTGTGCCTTTGCCTCTGCCTCTGCCTGGCTTTGGAAGGTGAGTCCTCTCCCAGAGTGGAATAGTTGGGGTTGCTGCCGGGGGCCAGGGGTCCACCAGATGGGTAGTAGTGCTCTGAGCTGCTCTGGCTGGTGCAGGACGAGCAGTCATCCAGTGGGTCAGAGCCATTAGAGCCTCGTCCTGGACCCACAAAAAAGTCAGGGCTGCCTATTGTGGCCAAGGTGTGCGGGTGTGCGTCGGGGTCAGACACCAACAGTTTGCCTTGGGACTCAAGGCTGGAGCTGCGGTTCCTAAAGTGCTGAGCGAGACTGTGCAGACGTGTGGGACTGATGTCCACTGACCTGTAAGATGCAGAACCAAAAATAAAGGTTGAATAATCAGTATGTGAGCGGATGTGTTAATGCTCACTAACAGCATCTGTAACACTGACAGACCTAGTGGAGTGGACATAGTGTTGGGTCCTGGTCCTCAGGTCTGGGGTTGAGGGCATGCTAGACTGAGAATTCCAGTGAGGGAGGCTCCTTACGGGGCTGCTCTGCAGAGAGTTACTTCCCCCTGCTTCTGTACTTCCAGAGCTCGGAAAACGCCTGTGACTGAAAAGAAGGGAAGGGAAGGGAAGATAAAAATAAACATATTTGTAATCCTCTTTCTGTGTTCAGTACAGTGTCACATGCATGAATCCTTTATCAAAAACCGCTGTGCCAAGGCCTTTATTCAGAGCCAACACTTGCATTCTAACATTCATCTTCTGAAGCTTAAGGGAAGAGAAAAAAAGAGGAGAAAATCTTTCATACCTTGAGTGTGAGGACCGTTTCTTGACTTTTTCATAGGGCTCATCCAGTGACGATTCACTCCACATCTTGGGTTTGATGGGTGATTTATCATAGTCAGAGCGTGTGTAGTGCAGGTGCCGCAGACCATCCAGGGACTGCGGAGGAGGGGGCCGACTGTGAGATGGTGGCCGAGGGGGGAGGCCTTTGTGAGGTGATGCTACTGGAGAGAAGGTGGGAGTACCTGTAACTTGAGGATCATCTGAAACAGAGAAATCAGTGAGTCAATTTAGAGCTGCCACTTATTTTGATGGGATAACATTTAAATGCATCATCACTGTGAGATGCAGCAGCTGCAGACTTGTCAAAAAGTTACTGGTGGGAATTATAAATAGTGTGAAAAAGACTCACCATCATCTAAGACCAGAGCGTCAGACAGGGAGCTGTCTTCAGAACCAATATTGGCCTCTATGGGACAGAACAGCAAAGACAGAGGTTAGAAGTCACACAACTACAATGCATTCAAAAAGCCCAGAAGCGTCAGGCTACTGTATCAACATAGCACCATCAAAGTGCGTTGGCATTTTCATCATCAGGGATTTGACAGCTTCACTCATCTAAACTATGCTTTACTGTTACTGCTGCAGTTTATCAATTTGTCTTTAGTCAGCCTGGAGTGAGTAGGAGTATACTGGTACCCTCTATGATAAGCGATGCCCTCTGCGTAGGCTTTTTGCCAGAGCGGACCCGGTACTCATTGATAGAGTTCTCGATTTCCTGGAGCTTCTTCAGAGCGTTCAGGTAAGAGGTTTTCCTCTGTTTCTTCAACTTCTTGCTGCTCACGTGAGGATCGCTGGCTAGACGCCTGGCCGCTTCTGTGATCTGGGATTGTATGGCAAACTCCCGCTCCAAACGCTCCAGCTCCTCTTCCTGAGATAAGCACATACACAAACACAAATGTGCACACGCCACAGTCTGAGTGAAGCAAGCAAAATGATGCTGGATTTGCTCAAAGATTTACCATGCATGCACGATTCAAAAAAAAAAACAAAAAAACAAAAACAAAAAAAAAAAAAAAAAANAACAAAGCTTGCAGACACGATTCAGCCTGCCACTCTCCAATGCAATGTGTTTGGTTGGAAATACACCAAGCCTTGCCAGAGAAAACACATTAAGGAAATAATTTATCTGTGCTGCAGCCCCACTCTTTCTCACCACTGGACACTGTGGAGATACCCTATCCCCCAATAACAACACTCTCCATCAATCCATCCAGTCCTCTTCTACACTCCTCCACATATTTGGAAAAAAAAAAAAAAAAAGATACTGCCACACTACAGCTTTACTGGATATATGTTTTTTGGATGTTTTCTATGTAAAGTTGTGTTTTGAACTTAGATCCCGAACAGGTAGGTAATATAGGTTGCAGTTATAACTAAGGAAATAAAGCCATGACAATCCAGTGACACACATTGCTGCAGTATAGAATATTGTGCACACATACATGCAAGAACACACATGATTTCTCTTGCCTCCAGAGAGGCGGAGCGATGATGTATTCACTTAGGTCAACATATTACTGGACTACCTCAGTTCTGAGGAATCCCTCTTACTTACAGTCCCTCCACCCTTCTGCCTGGCCGTGGCTTCTGTGTGTGCGTGTCCTTTACAAACCAAGTTTAAAATGTTCAAAATAAAGAAGGCAACATCTTTTTGCTTGCAGTGTGTTTTTGTGATATTGTGTCCCTGGATTGTTTCCAATGCATACAACCCTCAATGAACCACACACATATACACAGGCACACACAATCCTACTATTACCACTTCCTGTGGTGAGAATGCAGCCGTACTATTTTTAGAATTTCTGGAAAATCTACCCGTGGCACACATTGGAAAAAAAAGACAGAAAGAGAAAGATGCAGCACAACTACTTTTAAAGCTAAGATGCCTCAGGTTGTGGCTTGTCAGTATTTTAAGTTTCCTCTGCTTACTTAAAGTAAACTTTTCACCTCAGTAAAATATACAGAATGTGGTGCACTTGTTTTATTGCTAAACAACGCTTGAGCAGCACTGTATTACTTTTACTAACTGTAAAACAAGTGTTTTGATTTATAGTATCCACAATGTGTTTATAAATGGATTCATAGCGCTGCAGCTCGCTCACAGGACATTCACTGTGAGGACAGTTATTAAAGTAAAATTGCTGGTGCAGGTATTGGCAGTATTTTATATTTTAAATTAGATTGCTAAATTGATCAGTGTCCTAAAGTGCTACTGAGAAGAACAAAGTTGGGGCTTCACCTCTCCCTTGGGAAGGATCTTCTGCTCATCCAGCTTGAAAGCAGTACCAATCTTCCTTCTCACTGTGGGTGGTTCCTCTCCTGGATCCAGAGGATATTCCTTGGGAAGCTTTCCTGTTAGCTCCTTGAAATTGGGACAGTTAGAAAGAACGATTTACAGAGTATTCCAATTTTCCAAGTATTTGCTAATTGTGACCATCCGGTGACTCGTACCGCCTCTCTGATGCAGATGCTCTTGAGCTCCTCTAGTCTCTGTCGTAGGGTTTCCTCCAGAGCTTCCTGTTTGGCCCTCAGTGCTGCCAGCATGTCCTTCTTAGCTGTCTGCGAGCTGTCCGATTCCTGTGAACCTGCAGGGTCCAGACAACACACAGGGTAAGAGCAGAAGTTAGGAGCATGTGTATGTGTATGAGTGGGTTTAGGGTTGTGAGACCTCCGGGAGGAGAGCGAGGTTGGGTATCCACCTGCTGGCCTTGCAGGATGTTTACAGGGAAGTGAATGGAGCGCTTTGATAAGAAAGCTTAGCTCTACTTGTGTGTTTGTGCAAGAGTATGTGTGTTTCAATGAAGGGGCACTTTAGGACAAAGTCTCTGACGCACAATCTCCAACCCAGAGGCCCTGAGATGGTGCCACTCTTCTTTGCACTGCGCCTTGTGGAAAACAACACAAATTCTCTCTTTCTTCTGTTGTTCTCTCAGTGACCCAGTGTGGTTCACTGTGTGGTCATGCATATCAACACAACAGTAATACTCAAAGTTTTGTCAGTTTTGTAAAAAGTACATCATTATAGAAAGAACTACAGGCCACTCAGAGACCTTATATCTCTGCCAAGGTTCAACAGTCCTCTGATTTTGCTTTTTTTGCCAATGTAATGCCAGGCTTTTACTATCATTTCCTTAAAATCAGATATGTAAAAAAAAAGATTTAACATTAAAGTTCATTGTACAGCGATATTACAGTTGTCATCTTCTTCTGGATCTATATCTATAACTGTTGAAAATATGTCAAAATCATTTCATACTGCTAAATCAGCATAATCTTTGCTACAACTTCGTGGTAGTTGCATTTTCTAGTACATTTATTACATTTATTAATATACAGGGTGCTGCCATAAATTTGACCCATTTCTGAGTATGTTTTATTCTGCCAGAGCCAGATCAACATCTGTACTGGGCAACATTACATCTGTTAACTGTCCATCACTGGATACGTATTATATTAAGACTAGCGTCTTAGTATTCCACAAATAGGCAAATATAGCAACAAATGGTCTGTCTTGCAATGTTAAAGTGAAAAAATATTCCTGTAGCCGGGTCCTGATCTGACTTTGCCTCAAAATCTAAAATCTTATCAAGTCCATGACCTAACCAACCACAGTCAGACAGAGACAAGACATGCTGTGGCAGAGTGGGGAGGTCCATAAATGTGACATCTCGGTTCCTGTGACATGTTTATATTGCTTGGCAGAGATCCCGAAATCAGCAAACGAACCTAACACCGAGGAGACAGTTGACAAGACACAGACAGAAAAGACAGAGACACCCTATATGATACTGGATGGAAGTGGAAATAAGAGATGTACAGAGATGAAAAGCAGAGATTAGGAGACTAGAAATGGATAGCTGAAGAGATAAAGGGACAAAACTGTGGACGGAGAGGAGAGATACAAGTATCTATACTAAGAAAAAAACTAGACCAGAGAAGTAAAAAAGATCAGATGAGGTGGATTTGTTATGGAGAGAAGAAATTGAGAAAAGCATGCAGGACATTATTGCATGAACAAAGTGGTGTTTGACTTCAGAGATGAAATGTTATAGAAGCTGTATCTGATTCAATAAGGTGGACAATGCTCTAACAGCCGGCCTCATGGCCATGTACAACACACATTCTTTACTCCTCAGTTTTATACATTCCATCAGAGGATGTCTCTAATTATGATACAATCTTGTGAGGTAAAAATACATAATTTCCTCCTTCAAATCTAATTTTGGCTCTCATGTAAAAATCTTCCTGTCACACTCTTTAACCTCGGATAAGCATTGTTTTAAAGGCTGTGGTAAAGATGTACACCAACGCTCTATCCCCCTTATTCCCTCAATACTAAATTTAGAGCCAAGGGCCTCTGAAGGATGAGTGTGTGTGACAGGCAGGGTGGGAGCTGTGTTCCATTCATACAAAAAACACTGAGGTGTGTTTATATGTGTGTGTCTGAAAGCATTCAGAACAGAATTGATGCCTTATTTCCAGAAGCAGCTGTTTCTGTCTCTCTAGGCTTCCACATGCCCCCCCACACATAGACAAACACAGGTGCACATATTAATTTTTCTTTTCTCTTTGTATGTTAGTCACAAACACACACACACACTTACCTGAGGAGAGTAAGCTGCCACTGCTGCCACTGATAATCTTGCCTTTGCTGCCCATGTTGGCCAGTTTGGAGGTCTTGAGGGTTCCCGTCTCCGTGAGGTCTATGGCGATCTCACTCAAACTCCGTGCTGCATGGATCTTAGACTGGACAGACAAGAATTGGCACTGTTTGTCAAAGTGTATCAATACAGTAAACTTTAAACTTTTCCTGTGAGATTATGTTTGACTAGCTTTAAGGACCATACCAGCCATTTTACATGTTTGAGCCTAATATATTCAATTTTCATACACGTAACATTAGTGACAGTCATTTCCCAAAGGATACTACTGGAACGGTGAATTAAATGTTTTTTTTCTACCTTCCAGACCGCCATTGGTTTCAGTTCATTCTGGTATGCTATTAAAATTGACTTGTTGATACTTGAAATGTTCTTGGAATAGGTAATCCATCATCGCGAACAAGACATACAGTATATTCAGGTTTTATTCTAAGTTATGTAATTTTAGCATTTAAGCATAATAAAAAGCGTGGAGTGATCGAAAATGTTTCCTATTCTCAGTTCTTCACTACAGCACTTGCATGAGGAAGCATTTTCAGATCTTTTTATTGCGCTTAAATGCTAAAATTGTGCAACTTCGAAAAAAAAAACCCTGAATACATCTTGTTTGCGATGATGGATTACCTATATACTTTATACTACACATTTTTTAAATTCAACATACAATAAAGAGAACAGATGCACAGACTTTCTCAGTAATCTATGTAAAAAATACAACAACTTGTGAACAGATTTTGAGTGTGTGTGTGTGTGTGTGTGTGTGTAAGGCTGACTGACCTTGCTCTGCTTGCGGTCCAGGTAGAACTGGTGTTGGCTGATGGCCATGGCCCAGATGGACTTGATGAGGGCAGGACATGCGTACCAGGTATGCACAGCGATGCCACTGTGACCAAACGTCCTTCTCGTCACCGACGCCCTACAGTAGGAGCGGACACAAGGCCTCCTTATATACACTGAATACAAAAGATGGGTACATCCCACCCAACTACTACCCCACCACAAGTACTCATAATAAAGCTCCCACTGCTGCTGCTGCTGCTTAGATGGAGAAAAATTTGAGAAGGCAAGGCAGATAGATATTTTGCAAAGCCACACACGTTGTTTCCCACATGGTTTGTACATCCTAATTTAAACACACATCTGTAGCTGAGCAACAGGCCAGCTCTCAGTAATGACAGCCTCTTTTAAAGAAAACACCGCCGCTCTCCGTCTCACTCTCTCTGTCTCTTGTTCTCCCATTCGCTCCCTCTGTCTGTACAATAACACTCCACATATATAGCCATGTTAAATAAACAGAAGAGAGGTCACTTCCTCTGTAAAACAGCTATCACACAGCCATCCATCCTTCTGTGGTCAAGTCAAGGATTCACCCTGTGTGTGCGTACACGGTGTTTGTGTATATGTATGTGCACTCAGTGTGTTAATAATCAGCCTATCAATCTGTGTCAGGCTCCACTGGGAGCTCCCCCCAATATCTCGGTCTATTGCCAAGAAAAATGTTGCAACTATTACTGAATTAGATTTAAATCTCTTTTCCTGCACTGTGGAGTTTGCAGTTTGAATCCTAACACCATTCACATATGACACTCTAGTTATGTACATTAAATCCTAGTGTAAAATATCCATAAATAAAGGAAAAATGGCATTCCTTCTAAATATTTAACATGGCAAGAATTCATCAGAAGTGATACTCAACAGGTAAAGTAAGACACGTATATCCACGTGTACCAAATCATCAACCTTCTTGTTATTTCTTGTTATTCATTGTTATTTTGCATGTTCAAGGCAAGACATATTCATTTGTCATATGTGATATAAATTTACCTTCTGGGGTCATGAACTTCCACTGAAAACTTCTTCTCCCTGAAGTAGAGGTTCTCCAACTGACGCCATTGGAACACCTGAGGTTGAGGAGAAACACGTTTCAGGGCTGCTCATAAAGAAACATGCTTCATATCAAATCCACACAACACAGAGCCAAATTTTCCTCTCTTCTCTTCACTGAATGCTCCACTTTGATTTGAAAGAAAATGCAATGGATAAGAAAGGGAAGCAAAAAAAAAAAGAAGACGAGGAAGAGGAGGAGTTGGTAGTGGAGAAAGAGGTGGCGGAAAAGCAGAGGACCTCGTTCAAGGCTCTCTGATCAGTTCCAGACCAGGCGGTCTTGTCCAGAGTGGTTCCCAGGGCTGGGTGACCTCACTCAGGAGAGAGACAGAGTGAGAGGGAGGAGGAATCCGTTCCTCCACTCAGCTTTTCTTTCTGTTTTAGTTCCCTTCTTTTCCGTCCCCTTTATGAACCATCAGCCTGTCTTTAAATGAAGCCAAACCCAGCTGGTCGAGAACGTTTCCCTCAAGATATCCTCCATATCACGTCAGTCCGTGTGGATCTCAAGCCCCCCCAGCCGCAGGGGAACAGAAAGTTTTGAGTTGGCGGGTGTTCACCATGTGTAGGATTGTGAGTGTGTGTGTGTGTGTGTGTGTGTGTGTGTGTGTGTTGGTGGAGAGAAAATGTGTGAAGTTAAGTTTATTTCTTTCCTGTAGCTTTGCTAGGAGGGCTGAGGAGGGAGGGGGCATTTAAACCTCCCCTCCTCCTGACCCCTCCTCCCTCCCTCAGGGATTATGCTTCCTGCTTTGGGCTCTGTGGTTGGGAGGTGTGTGTATGCATGTGTGTGTGTGTGTGTGTGTGTGTGTAAAGAGGGGAGGAATGACGAAGGGGGGAGAAGAAGCTTTTTTGTGGCCCCAGCAACTGAAGTGCCCTTGCTTTGTTTAGCCAGACCTCTGTACATGCACAAACATACACACGCACACACCCACCCACACCCACCCATGCACACACACACACACACAAAGTCTGAGTCTGTTTCTTGTTACAGTAAGAGTGTCGGTTTTAGCAGAACTTCAACACAAGAGGGCCTCCATCTCTCAGCTGGAGCAGATCTCTCTCTCTCGCTCTCTGTCTCTCTCACACACACAGACGCAGTGGATTGTGATGTATACTTATGGGAGTACTAATTAGAAAAGTAAGAGTAAGTTCTTAGAACTGACAAACATGAGAAAACAAAGCAGAGAAGTCGACTATGGCAGGATGAGGGAGGAAAAGAGCAGAAAGGCAGAGTAGGGAGGAACGGGGCACAGCCCAGGAATTTTAACAGCCTGGGAAAACAATGGGCAGAGGCATGAGAAGGGAGGAAGGGGAGGAATATTCTGAAAAACAATATGTAAACACAGCCCGCTATATTTATGTCTGAATGTATGCATGTGCACGTGCATGCACAATAAAAGCAAATCAGAGTTGTTATCAGCAGTCTTGCTGTACGGTACGTTTTCAATGGAGTATAAAGTACTAATGTAGCATGGTGCTAAATATAGCGGGTAGCGTAGATAGTGAGTGTGTGTGTGTGTTGGCTACATATGAGGCAAAGCTGTGGAGATAAGGTAGGCATTTCTAACTGTGTCAAGGCACGAGAGCACTAATGCTTTCTTCACCATCAGAGGCAGAGAGGTGCTACAATTTTAAAAGTAGGCTGTGGCCATTTTTGATATTTCATGATGTATCTCGAGTATTTTAACAGCAGTAACACGATTCACAAGACAAAAAAATTAGACATTTTTGTCACGATTCTGTATCTCCAAAAAAATGTTGCAGTTACATAAGCCTATTGTCCTGGTGAAACCTTTGTAGTTTTTGTGATACACAGTGAATAGTGGAACTATCTGATAAAGACACGCTGACGGATTCTTTCTTAGGGACTCAGTCTGTGCTTCTGTTATTAGACTGAAGGGTGTGCATGTATGCGTGCATATGCCACCAACCCTCTTCCTTTTGACTGTACAGCACTCACACACAATGGCACAAAAACACAGCAGCAGAGGAAGTGACTGGTCATTACTCACAAACATGAGTGTGCTCATGTGCATAGAGCCATGTTTGTCATACAATAATGCCTGTGCACCCGAGCGCACACTCACTACACTACAGATGGAAAGGTCATATCTGATAGAGTGTAAAGGCCTTTCTGTAGTGTAGCGGACTCCCCAGGGATTGTGGGAAGAATGGAAACTTTTAATAGCATAGTAGGGTCTAACTACAGCGAGACCAGGATTTGTTCTTTTCTAGAACTGGACATGGGCATCCTAAAGACTATTGTTTTGCCATGGGTGGTGCTGAACTGCCTCATATTCACCTGTTGTCTTGGAGATGATTAAAGGACTCCACTTCCTGTTGCTTGTGTTTTGGAGGGATGACACAGATGGGAAAACTAATCACAACGCTACAGACATGTGGCTATAGTATCTGGTGAAAGTAAGAGTGTGTGTTTTGGTTGACGGTTGGAATACACACAAGATAAGATCACATTAAACCAAACCACAGTTTGCTGTTTGATTACAGTCTTGAGCTCCTTCACGGTGTTGACTCTTCCATGTGAGCCTGAAGTCAGTCAATAAGGTAGTCAGTCAACACATAGACTCCTTAATCTCTGTCTAAATGAGTCAGAACACCCTAACAAGACGTTTTTACAGTGTGCGGTTTAGTTGTAAATCCCTGGCAATGTGTGTGTATGTGTGTGGCCTGCGGTAAAGAGATGGAGGAAAGTATTTAAACATCCCCTAATAAACATGCAGGGAGTGGTGGATGGTCTACATTTAGAAACAACAGGATGTCCCCTCGTAAAAAGACTAACTAATAACACATAACTGCCTTATATTCCAATAGAAAATCACATAGTCATGTAATAAGGAATAAAGGTTTTTGTTGGAAACTTAAGAAGCCTTTTTAATTGTGGCCAAAAAAAAACAAAAGGGGGGTTTATTTAATGACCGTTTTCCTTACGCTATCACAGTCATAACACTAAAAAGATGAACCTAATGACTGCAGTCTGGTGTTACGGGTACTGGACTAACTGGCTGACCGACTAATGAGACAATCAACTGGTCTTCCTCTCTTTGTTGAAATAATGACTAAGATTACTGACCTAACATCTGGACATTTTCTAGTTTTCTTGATGAAAATCTCTCTCCTGCGAAACCTGAATAGTTTGAATGGAGCATCCCCCTCATTTCTCTACCTTGTTAGAGCAACAACTTCACAGTATTCATCAGGATTTGTGATGTGCTCCCCAAATCTGTTTCAGGGTCAGAATATAATTACAGTTTTGTGGTGAGGAGATTCCCATGCTTGTGTGTGTGTGTGTGTGTGTGTGTGTGTGTGTGTTTCTGCCAATGCAGGAGAACGAAGGAAAGACAGAGAGAAAGAGAGAGAGAGAGGAAGGTAGTGAAGTGGAACTGAAGCTTAACAAACCAGTGACTCACACGGATGGTTGCCATGGAAGCTGAATGCTTGATTAGCCACTAGAGTGGGAATGTTATCAACTCTTTCTTCCCTCCTTCTTTCAATCATTTCCACTCTCACTCCATCTTGTTGTAATACCTCCATAAAAGTTACAAATTGCCACTTCCACTGTGTCTATACTAAAACACAATAAGGTTTGTGACCTTTCACAGGCTCCCCTGCATTAGTTTTGCATTGTTGGGTATTTGTGTGTGTGTTTGATCTGAGATTAAGAAAGATCATGCTGAACTACATTTTTTCTGTCTCTGTGGTGATGTAACACCGAGGAGGCAGCCGTAGGATTTGGAGCACTCAGAAATGAGGGAGGAATGAGCCTCAGTGGTGAGGAGTCATTTAGACTGGAATGCATTCATTAAGATACACACGCACATGCACGCACACACGCGCGCACACACACAGAGCACAACAGAAGTGGCAAACAGGAAAGCTGTGGTAGACAGGAAATATTCATCAGGGTGGTGAGTTCAGAGTTCAGTTCCTGTCTGTAAGCATTTGCATTTATCTGTATGTGTGTGTGCGTTTATGAGCAACAGAGTATCGGTATAAGTGTATGAGACTGTTTTGGGGATGCTGTTAACCCCATTAACACCCAGTGAGACGCGACTAAATGCCAGAGATCAAGGCCTTAAAATCAACTGACGGTCAAAGGTGAGGCGAGGAAAGCTTTCACAGAAAATACACTGGTTTCGCTGACTGGGAGGAGGACGCCATTCACAGACAAGCAGAAAAAAGCAAGACAGGATGGAAAACATTCCAGGACTGAGCGTCTCCAGACAGTAGCATTTGTACTGCATTGTTGGTGCTCTTCTCAAACACAACACACCCTGACTCACTGATTGGAAAAAATGGACAGTGGTGACCATGTGGCGTGAGAGAAAAGGTGGAGAGGGAACGATTCCTTATAAGGCTACACAATGTTGATGTTGACTTTCAACTCTAATTTTTAAAAAAATCAGCTGGAGTATATCAGATGTCAATACTTAAACGAACAAAACTGTGATTTTGCATGTTTGAGTCCAATAAATGTTACTTTACATTATGTCACAGACATTATGTTACTGCCAACCACTTTCCTAAACTTAAAACTGTTTGACAAATCCCCTAATCTTTCCTAATCTTTAGTTTTTTCAAATCAAATGTTCAGGTGATACACTCTAAAATTCAGTGTTCCACCTGCTAACACTTACGCACCACTGTAGAAGGTGCGGTCATTTTAATTTCTCTGTAAAAGCAGTCTTCTCCTGGGGCTATGTTCCCTGGCAGAGAAACAAATTTATTTTCTTCTGTGTAGCTCCATGTTGGATTGGTTAAATTAAGTAACTTCAACAAAAAAATAATAAAAGCATGAGGTTTGCTGTGATGTATTACCTATCTCAAGCAAGTCTCTACAAGTTGATTTTTTTTATAGTATACTGGAAAGAACTGAAAACAATGGCAGTTTGGAATGTAGGAAAAACAATTCTAATATTCACTGCTCCAGTAGTATGTTTTGCAAAATGGTTGTCAGTAACATAACATGTATGCAGGTTGTATTTATTGGGGTGAAACATACACAATCATTGGTGTGCTCCTTTAAGGTTTGCTGAATTTGACTGAAAATGAAGATGTCCTTGTAGGTGACAAATCATGTTTTGTGAATGCGGCACATTTCTTATTCATGGAAAGCCAGAAAGTCTGTGCTGGCAGTGACAGTTCCATTTGTAGCAAAGACTCACAAGCATCATCTCACCTTCCTGGGTTTGATTTTGTCCTGGTGGTCATACTGGAAGATGCCTTTATAGCTCAGGCCTAGCCACCATGGGATCCCCTGCTTGTCCTGAAACACACAACAAAAATACATCAGAGGGTGTGCATATGTGTGTTTGTGTGTCTCATAGAAATAGAAAGAACTACATTATCAAAGACAAAGAACAAATAGCTTTAAGCTCATCATATCTCCAAATCCCAAACTGCCTGCTTGAAGGTGCAGAGTGAACAAAAAATGTGTGTGGTGCGTGTGAGTGAAAGAAAAGAAGGAGTAGTAAAACTGTACCTTCACAGCATAGTAATGTACTCCATATGTAGGCAGAGACTCTACAACGCTCATATAACTGTAACGAGCAGAAAGAGAGAGATGTCAGGGATACAGAGAACAAAGAAAACACATCCATACAGAAGACATATATTACCATAGACCATACACACACTCGCACATGCTTACTTAACAATAGCTTGGCCTCTGGACTGCCCGCTGAGCTTCTTGTAATGTTCTATGACCCGGTCCTCACTGTAAGACAGAGCACCAATCACAATGAGGAGCACAAGAGAAAAAAACAAGAGAAGAAAAATACAGAGGAGGAGTGTTTGTGCAGTGTTCTGGTGGTTGTGTGGATGACTGAAACGTCTCTCACCAGTAGGCCAGAGATGGGTGATCCTTTAGGGCCTGGGTGGGCAGAGCAGGCAGCTTTTTCAGGTCAGACCTGGTTGCATCATTACTGGGATGAAGAGACCACAAGACATGGTGAGAACCACTTCTGCAACAATCATCAATCTCTGCTGGACGGTTTCATTCAAAAATTGGCTGAGCAATACCACTGAAATGTAGACAGAGGAACACTATTTCAAATATTTAGTTTAACAAGCTGAAGCAAAACTGGAAATTTCCCAGAACCGTTCGAGAATGAGATGTTAACTTTGGAAAAAGGAGGGGAAGGAATAACATGTAGCCAAGAGAAAGGAATGAATGCTGATGACCTAAATGCTCTGCTTTTCACAGAGACTTAGGAGATAGATGCATAACTGGCTTCTGGGCACTGTCTTGCATTGAACAGCTGCAGGGACACACAAAATTAGAGACCAAGGAGAGGAAAAAAACAAGTGTCAGAGACAGAGATATAAATATGAAACAGAGACAGGGGACAGAAAATTAGAGAAAAAATAGAGGACATAAAGGCAGTAAGCAAGGAAGAGAGAGACAGGGAACTACAGAGAGCCAGAGAGACTTGGCCCCAGAGTTGTTTTAAGACCCCCAGTGACAGGAGGTCTTAATACCCCACTCTAATCCCACAGCCTCTCTCCAGCCCCTACCCAGGCTCCAGAGGATCGGGGAAAGCCCTGGGAACATGACAACCTATGAGCTAAAGCTCTGAAAGAAATTCCATCCATCCTGCAAAGCTGTACTTCAGTGTGTGAATACGGTTGTGTGTCTGGAATAGCTGTTCCACATATCAGAATAATTACCCATAAAGTGTTGGGAAAATCATATTTGGAGTGTAAATAATAGATTAAATGACTTGTTTTAATGGGCATAACTAGAACAGCAGCAACAGATTTGAAGTAGAGAAAAGACACAATTTATAGGATGTACCATGCATGGTTAGGAGGGGACATTTAGAGGGAAGAGCTAACTGTTAGACAAGTACGCATGTGTGTATGTGTGTGTTGGTGGAGGAGGATGGAGTGGGCGGAATGTCTCCAGACTGTGTCACATTCCAGCACTCTGCAGATGTTGTGTTTATTTACTCCTTTCACAGGTGGAAATGAGGTCAAAGGTGGTGGTTGCTGTAGTCTGTTATCTGTGTTACCTCACAGAGATTCAACACATTTAGACCAACATCAGAGACAGAGTTGTACAAATGTAAAAGAACATATCTGGGGTGTCGCCTGAAATATCTATTCAACTTTTACAGAAAGTTCCAAAGCTGCAGAGCTTGACTGGCAAACAGAGTCTGACCTAAAAACCAATAACTCATCTAGTTAATTCAGAATGATACTGCCAACATTTTGTGCAAATGTTCAGTATCAGATAGACATTAGATCATTCATACCCTTTCAATCCAAACTCCCTAAAGTTTAGACAGCAAATATTAACTTTAGGAAAAAGTATCATAAGGGTCTGTGAAATAACGTTCTGTTGTATGCAGGGGCAGATCTAGGGTTAGGGAGATCCAGATCTTAGCCTGGTTCAAAGCTATTTTATATCTACCAAAGCTAAATATAAATTTTGAGAAATGCTTAAGAAATGTAACAAATCATGTTACATCTTTTAAAAAGTTATAGGAAGGTTAAAATCTTTTAAAATGAAAACCTTTACAATGATCTAAACAGTGGAGCTACATGGTGCGTTATGTCTCTTCCATCCACCAATTTGGTTCGACCAATCCGTTCACAACACTGTGGTTCCACCTTGGCGATGAATTTGGGTAATTGCAAAAATGCTACAGAAAATTCAAAACACACGATTACAAAAAAGATGTGGGGTTTTATGGAAAACATCCGGGGCTTAAGCGCCATAAGCCCACCCCTAGTGCTGCCCCTGGTTGTATGTCAAACTTATATAAATTCTGGTTACTGTAATTTCAGCATCTTAAAACTGAGATCATTTACCTTTAGCTCATAGGGTGCCAGGTGGCAAAAATATAGACTGGCAAGACTGAGTTCATAAAGCACAAATCTCTTGGCATATGACACAGATCAGGCTGACCCCGAGCTGGTTTGTACATCCCTATTCAGTATCTAATAAACCACAGCCAATTACTAAGTGCTGCCTGTGCTTTCTCAGCCCAATGAATGGCAGAATGTGACCAAATAGGCATCAGTACAGAGAACCAGTCACAAATGTCCATCATATGATGCCATCTGCTTTCATACAACATTGTCTCTCTCTCTCTCTCTCTGTCTCTCTTTCTCTTACACACACACACTCACACATAACCTCTCCATGCGTTTTCTCACAGATGACTGAACCAAAGCAGAACAGGAATGGCAGGAGAGAAGGTCACAGAGACGCAAAACAAGCCCAGAAACAAGAACAGTTGTTGGGAATGGAGCTCTTGGATTTGCTTCAATGCTCAGGAGAACAAAGGAACGGACATCATCACTACTGTCTCTCTGTTTGAGTCTCCGCATGTGTATTATCCCAACTAATCCTGATACTACGGAAGTAAGAAAAGCTGGAGAAAAAAATGCAAAAATTGGAAAATGCTAAAAAAAATATATATATATATATATTCAGTTGCTAACATCTAAGAATTGATATTCAGAATGATTTATACTGTTGGACATCAGCAGTGCTATATTACATTTTGCAGCTATTCCTCCTACCTATAAAAATATATACCCTATACTCTCTTACATAGTATATGAATACATTACAAGTGTACTTACCTAGTGAAATCACCTTTAGCCTCCTGTGAAATAGACAAAGAAAGAGAAAAAGAAAACAAGGAGGAAAAAAAAACAACAAATTTACAATTTATAAATTTACATTCATACAAATGAATGGGCAAGCAGTGATCATAAAATCAGAATGACGTGTGTTTGAGTTTTAATGTTCTGTGATTGCGTGGTCAGGTCTGCTGCGCTAGAAACAGAGAAAGTTTAAACATTTTGGAGGTGAAACCTCTGAAGGCCTGCAGAACAGATATTTGATACTGTACATCTGCACCTGCGCAGAGGGCACACACACACACACACACACACACACAAAACCACTCAGCCCTGTCTTTGTGAAACTTGACCTTGCAGTATCACAGTTAATGGACTGACCTACTTTGAGAAAGAAAGAGAGCAAGAAAGAGAAAGGAAAAAGAGCGAGCGCGAGAGAGAGAGAGAGAGAGAGAGAGAGAGAGAGAGAGACTACAAAGACAGTTTAGGTTTTTAGTGTTTCTGCAGATTAATGACAGTTTGATGACTAAATTCAATAACATAGTCATGGTCACTTAGGGATGAAAGGCTGGTGGAAAGTATTTGGATATAGCCCATTCCAGCAGAGAGAAAATGCACTCAAATGACTAGTATGTAGATCTGTCGGCTGAATATGCTTATAAGAGAAAACACACACACATCCATCCACCCACCCACACACTTTATCTTACTTGTAGAATATAGGAGGCCAATTCGAAGACAACATCACTGTCCACTTCAATAAGCTCCTGCAAGAGAAAAGAGAAAGGAGAGGTCAGAGGTCATGTTTTCCCGATGTACTCACCAAGTGAACAAAACACATTCATATGGTGGGAGTGAAAGTGGACATGCATCTGATAATCATAAATTTTCCCTATGATGGCCTCCTTTCATCTCCTTTCCACTCCCTCTACGTTTTTTTCTCTTTCCCTTCTCTGATTTCATGACCTCTTGTTATGGATGGAGGTCAGAGATTAGTGAGGTGAGGTGGAGGCGGTTTGGATGGGTGGGTGTGGGGGAGTGGCTGCTAGGGTAGACTTGGATGCTCTGGTTACTGATTAGTCAGAACATTCTCCAAAGGTCTTTTATTAATAGGTATCAGTACATTTCCAGACATGTTTTTTTGGGGNGAGAGAGAGACAGAGAGAGAGAGAGAGAGAGGGAGAGATTTCAGGTTGAAGAGCTATCTGTTCCTTTAACTGCTTGCACCTTGTGTAATTGGCATGTCTTTGTGCGTGTGTGTGTGTGCGTGTGGTGTGTATGAGGCTATGTATGTGTGATGGGGAGAAGGTGGGGAAGAAGGATGGAGGTTAGTGAGCAGTGAGTAGTGGGTCAAGTATGTAAGGAATGTTCCTCATACAATCCACCTCTTAATTGGCTGGGAGATCAGACAGGCAGGATGAAACAGGAGACAGAACAAACCCACCCACGATGTACCACCCAGCGTGGCTACAAATCGTCACACACTGTCTGCTTTCGTACTGTATGTGTGTGTGTTTTCTTAAAACACAGCAGAAGACTGCCCAATGCATTAACAGAGAAGAAAAACTGACTGCAAAAAATAAACATGTAACCTCACCTTCTGTGTTTTGTCTACTGTGCATGTACATGCAGCAATATACTGGACAAAATGTGATGTTTCATCACTTTCCGCTCTCCCACCATAGGTCTGTCAGGCTCATTTTACTATGGAGCAGGTAGGAAGATCATTTATATGTAACACACTTAGCTGATGTTCTTATCCTGATGGATTAATAGTTAGTGAGAAAATAGGGATCAGGTATCTTCTTCAAGGACTTTTCCTCCTGCAACTGGACCTGAAACCTTTGGGCAACCATCTCTTAGATTAAACTGCTGCTCGGTGTCTTAATAATGGACATTATGGCAAGAAAGATCGCAAAGCTAATTCAGATTCAGATCGTTCAGATCCACCACAAATGTGGTTTTAACCTGCATTAGTGTCAGTCCCAAAGGGGCTTTCATGATGTCAGTTATCTACTCACATAAACAGGAACTACTCCATTCAAGCCAGGTTTTTAAATGTGCTGCTTATAATGTTGAGGAGCAAACATCAGCTGAACCTTTCTTATGTCATCTTTTGAAGATAGGACAAGTGTGATAGGACAAGAAGCACAACTAGAGCTCAAAAAATAAATAAATACTACTGCTGTAAACTAACAATTCAGCTGTAGACTGGGACAGACTGAGTTCATAAAGCACAAATCTATTTTAGACTCTTACTGGGATCTGATGAAACTTAGCACCATCATCAGTACACAGAAAATAATGTGTGAGTTGGCAATGATACCTCTCTATAGTGTTTTGACTGGAAAGCTTTCTGCTAATTTATTCCCCATCAGGCCATGCACGCCCCCTTCTGGTTATGCAAATAACTGCACAAACTGGTAGTTAGAAGGTAAACTAATGGACAGACATGAGTGAGTAAACTATGACTGGAAGGTCACAGGATTAAGCCCAGTCCAGGCAAAGATAAATCTCTGTGGGGAGGACAGGGAGCAGCAGTCCTTCATTACCTTTGCTGTGGTGCCCTTGTGCAAGGCACTTGACCCTCAACTGCTCCGGGGAGCTGCTCAGTGGTTGTGCTGGGCAGCTTCCAGTTGTGAATGTTTGTGTCTTTGTTACGTTGTGTTACTGATGGAGCAAGCACATTCTCAGCTAATTTTCTCTGGATAAATTAAAGTTATAAGAAGTAAACACATTCTTAAAATGGGATTTTTTAAGCCAATTACCAGTTGTATATAATATGGTATATCTGCCATAAGGCACTACACTTTATTTATCTTTAAATATCTTTACAGTTATCTCGCTGTCATTATGCCTAATCTCAACTGACAATGGAGCAACCAAAATAAATGTGGTTCAACACAGACAGATAGCACCAAACGCATCAAATTATCCTGTAGTTGCTGGAATGCAGTACAAAATACAATATGATGGGTAACAGCTGATACAAATGGTTCAAATCTTCTGCTTCATGTGATCAATATTGAGGATGGCCTTAAAGCTGGCCTCCTGTGACATCTCTTTATTCAGAAACAAAGATGGGCTAACGCATTGAGCCCTCTGGTGAAAGGGGTGTGTTTCTAACGAAAGAAAAGGATATGCGCCTACTCAATTCCTACAACAGTTGGAGATTTTCTGAGCCCAGAAGCAAATCTTGGATCCAGACACAAAATTACAAAGTACCCCAACCATCCACATCTGCAAAGTATTTCACAACAAACAACACAATCCTTTATTACACCATGCAGAACTGAATTTTGGTAACAAAATAATGAGTTTACCTTGTAGATGATGGACTTGGCATTAAGGAAGAAGAGCTCAATTGTGGCATTGTCCTTCAGGTATGATATGCTCTCTATGTAGAACCTAGAAACATAGATGCAAAGGCATTAAAACATCTACAAAAAAAAAACACCACCACCAAAAAAAAAACCCAATAAGGCCATTAGACAACTATACTCTTATGAATAAGATGCCCAAGGTTTTTTTTGGACTGTTTAACTGGAGAATGAGTACAATAGGCAATGGTAATGTTACCTGCAAGACATGACAGAAATTGTGTAATGACCAGAGTGACCAGAGGGGGGCACACCATAGTAAGACTGACCTAGTATGCTACCATCTTTTCACTTTGTCTTAAATCAGTTCTCCCTATGTCACAATTCTAGCCGGCAAAGAACAATGTTACTGTGCAAGTGTGTGCACGTTCTACAATCTGTGCGCGTGCGCACACACACACACACACACACACACACACACACACATACATGCACATAGTCACATACTGGAGAGAGAGGCACAGTAACCCACTTCTGGCTGAGCGCTGAGCAGGAACTAACATAATAATGCAGTCTAAATTTAGCTCATGAACTCATGTGGAGCCAGAGGGGAGCCACACTAGGAAGCTACTCATTGTAAGCTCCTCTCAGTTGGAAATGTGCATCAAAAAAGATGCTATATATGTATATATGGTGCAGATACTCTCACGTGTCCCCTGACATGTGTGTCTTTCCCTAAAGTTGTCATCCAGTGCACATGCATTTACATCACACACATATGCATTCACCTTCATTCTGGGACTTGACATTCCTTGCTAATCCAGCACAAACTGCATGCGTTATGAGCACATACGAATGAATGCGTCAGTGCCTGTGTGTATATGTGTCTATAGGTATGGGGAGAGCTTGTGGGGATCAATATTGCAGGGCTTAAATTGTGTTACTCATTGAGCTGCAAGAGAGAATGAGAGGGGCTTTGTCAATATTCCCTGTGAACATTTAATTAAAGCCACACTGTTGATGAGACACACAGCCAGCACAGCAGCTAGCATGCAGAAATGCACCCATTGAATCAGCAGGAGTCAGGCATCTACCAAACAGAGACAAAATAGACAAATACACACAAATACATGCACTCACAAATGCATGCAAATAAACAACGTGCATGGACATGCAGATGTACACACCCACACACAAACCCCAAAACCCCATACTGGGGAAATGAAAACAATGAGCCCAGGTTGATAATGGATTCAAGTCTGACATTTGAGCTGATTGTAGTTCAATTATAGTCCTGAATCTGTGTGCACATGTGTGGGTGTGTGTGTGTTAAGAAAGAGGGTGGGAGGTTGTATTGAGAATGACATTTGGAGAGATTAAGGTTAGAGATTTGACTGAACTGTAGAAGAAAAGGGGGAATGAAGCCTCAAAATGGTGTCAAAGTTCACAGTGTCACAACACACCACCTCCAAATCCTCAAACACCTATTAGTCTATGTAAATACACACACAGTGATCCTCACCTTGACCATCAGACACAGACACACTCACACACTCTATATATGACGTAAAATAAAACAAAGGAACATAACAGTTGACCAGTATCAGTCATCAATGCAAAACAAATGAAATGGTGATATGGCCCACACCAAGAGCATTAGCAACAGTACTTATCAATACAACTTCTAAAATATTTTGCTGTCACACTGATAGTGACGTAACTGTTCACTAAATGTAGTGAACAATAGGTTTAGTTGTCTCATTGTGTCACTTCTTGACCCGTAATAAATGTCAGCCTGGAAATGACTGTACAGTTACATTGTTGAGCTGAGCTGATGTGCGTCATGTTACTATGTATGTTGCTAACTAATGCACAGACTTTGTATAACATCTAGGAGATATGTGTGTGTGTGTGTGTGTGTGTGTGTGTGTGTGTGTGTGTGTGTGTGTTTGTGTGAAGCATGGGTTGGGAGGGCTGTGTACTTTGATTTAAGGCTAAGAAAGGTCAGAAAAATCTCTCCCTCAGACCACAAGGCATTGCTCTCCTATTCAATAGCCTGAAGTCATAACAGTCGTGCACACACGCATGCACGACACATGCACGCACGCACACACACAAATAAATGAACATGCAGTCTTTTTGTCATGTCATGTGATCTATTGTCCTTGTGTAAATCAGGAAATCAGGACATGTTTTATATAAGAGTGAGGCCATTGTTGAGCCAGCAGCAAACGGCTGAGAGAGCAGCGTTGGGGGGTGGGGGGGAGAGAAGGTATTTAAATAACTGTGAGCTGGTTGAAGCAGAGTTGGTTTTTAACTGAGAAGCCTTGAATACAGCAGTAACAATGATAATAAATAAAAACTTTGCAAGGCCACATGTCATTATAGTCTCAGTCAGTATATTTACATGCACACCGTGCTCAGATTTTTGCCTGTACTGCAATTTAGGCAAAAATGCTGAGTTAGGCACATACACATTGACGGAATTAATAGAATTCTGTTCTTTGATACAAAATGCATACTTAATCATTTATGAAGGAAGTACGCCAGGTGAGGAAATGCATTGGAAATCTCTTACACCAATCGCAAGCCAATCCATTTAAAATAAATCCATTTAAAATTGCATAATATAGGCTTGCTATTTTGAGAACACCAACGTAAATTTAAGCCAACTTCGATTAGATTATAATGTTTACTTGACACTTGAAAATATAGACTTATTGCCTTCATCAGAGTAGAATCAATGTTTTAATGTGGATGTAAATGTACTGAGTGGCAAACGAAGAGAAGGTGTACAAGAAATGTTAGTCTGACACTGATTCATAAACATAAATATTATGTATAGGTCTGCCTTGCTTCGTAGTCCATTGAACATTTTATAAAAGGAGTCAATAACATTTTTTTTTTTTTTTTTTTTTTGTCATTTTGCTGTTATAGGAAAATGTACAGCACTGACTTCAAAGAAATGACTTCTCTCTCTCTCTGTGGAAAAGAGGCCTGCTGTCTCATTTGGAGCACAGTAAAGCTGTTTGATGGGATTTGAATGCAGTGCACACTGATAAGGTCTAAAAGGCTCATGATTGGCTTAGATGGCCCAATGGTGACGAGTTAAACACTTAGGTCAAACCAATTTCACACAGGCCTGCCATAACTAACCTTGATAATCTGTTCCTATTACCGCATGAATGGATGTGCATACACATACTCAAACTCTTGCTTCTGCCTCTCTCACATACAAATATGTCTGGTCACCATTTTCAATCATAGACCTGGGAATATGTTAGTGATGAAGAAAGACTCACCTGACACAGAAGTAGAGGATGATGGGCCCAGACTTCTTGGGGAACTCATGTTCTAGGACCCTGCGGTCTAACTGCAGCCAGCTAAAATGGCCCCTGGTGGGAAAAAAATAAACAACCAATCAACAGTCCTGCTCAGAACTCAGAACTCCAGCATGGTAGTAGCTACAGTATCTTATGATGCTGTACATTTGTTTTTAAATTCTCCCCCACTTTTCTTTTCATATTACCATTTCTTCTCTTCTCTGTCTCCAACTTTTGCACCTCTCCCCTCACTTTTCTCCCTCTTTCTCCAACAGAGAGAAAAACTGCAGCGACAGCTTGTCACCCTGATAACCCTGTGTGGTCTCCTGAATAAATGAGCAACATCTCTCTCTCTCTTTTTCTCTCCCTGTCTCTCAGTCTCTCTCCCTCTTTCCCCCCCTGTCAAGTCTCTCTAACCACTGAGGGGTCAGAATGGGGCGTCTACTGTCCCAAGCAACCACAAACAAATCTACACATCATGGAATGGTCCTGAAGGACTAAGACTGCAGCTGATGTTGCTTTGCTGTACTGTCACAGTCATGTAAATGTCATATAGCTGAGACAAGTCATGTGTGACATTATGGTACATCAGATATGAAAGGAAACCAGAGACACAAAGGCCATGGAAATGTTTCCCTGCATGTAAATCATCTGAGTGTTTGCATGACTTGTTTTGAACATCATGCTATTATGCGTCTGTCTTTCTGGGTCACCCAACACATTAAAGTTCATATGAATGCCATTTTTTACATTTCAAGCTCAGTTCTTATAGCTGACATTCTGGCAGATATACTGTACTTTCATCCATGATCTGCTGCAAGCCAAACAGAAGACAATCATAGCCTCATTATGACTTCAAACCCTCAGTAACTCAAAATCTAATGATACATTAACTTACAGTTCAGTTCATCAGTGGAGCTATAGCTGAAAAACCCATTTATGTATAAGCAAAAACTAAAAGTGAAAACTGTAAACTGGATATCTCAAGGTCTGTGTGAGTTTAAAGTGCAAATAAAAATTTATGATCTATTTTATCCTTTAATAGGCCCGAACAACACATAAGGACACTGCATTTAAGTACATAAAATCACAATGAAAATTCCACATCAGAAAAAACAATGCAAAAAAAAAAAAAAAAAAANAAAAAAAAAAAAAAAAAAGCGATATTTTAAGACTTCTGAGCCATAGTTACTCTTTTCATGAACCAAAAAAGTCATTAATTGTTTCTTTGTGAGATTTCTTCCAGTGCTGGAGAAATTTTCTAAATATTAGTTCTAAGGCAGAGCCCTCCTACAGAATACAGACCGAGAAGTGGGTAAATGATATAATTAAGCTACTTTTTCATTGTTTGATGTTGAAAACCAAAGAACCTGTTTTGTGTAACAACTCTGGAAAAGTTATGGGGAAACACTTTGACAGCAGGGATTATATTAACTGAAAAATCCAAAATGGCAATCAACTGAAAGTGGCTTGGCCTTTTTAGTGGTAACTAGAAACCAAATTTGCTGCCACACAGACTTAAAAAGGCCATACAGGAGTTGGACTGCACTCACCTGAAGTGTGATAACATAAAATAAAACCTAAGGATTGTGCACTCCAGTGTCATAATCATTATTTACACAGCTACAAGAGAGCCTGTTTTTTGACTATGCATATACATGCTCATGCACAAACCCTAATATCCTTTGTTTCTTGTTTACTGGCTGTGCCTGAATTTTTTGACTTAATTTGCCTATCAACAGGCTATAATACAACCCACATACAGTATTATTTGAATAATATCACTGATAGCTGATACAATAAATTCAGATATAAAAAATAAACATGTTCCAAGCTACCATTAATTTACACTGTAGTTTTCAATGGCTTTGCTATTATAATGTGACTTACGTTTCGTCTGTGTATGCAATTCCAAAGTACTCCTTCTCCTTGAGGTTAAAGTGAGAAGCTACCAGGTCCAGCAAGTCCTTAGCCATTAGCTTGGGCTGCAAGAAGAGAGAAACATTAGTATGTGTATACTTTTGTGATGTTTATAGAGGTTGGGAGGTTTGGTATGTATCAGAGCTGGAACAATGTTGTAAAGCTTTGCATTAATATAGTCTATCAGCTAATGATTTACCGCAATGACTAAGCATTTTGACAAACGCTGGGGGGAAAAAGAGGAAAAGAGCAGGACAGGAGGGAACAAATGAGAGAGAGAGCAAGAGAGATGGATGGAGTGTGTGGATGTTGCTGACAGTGCAGGAACCTTGCCCTTCCCCTCCATCCCGCTCTCCTTTCCACCTCTTTGACCCACAGCTCAACTGCAGAGTCATGCTCAGGACTGAACCACTGTACTGCAGGGAAATGGCTGCAGCCTGCTGGAGTGCTCACCAGCTAGCTAGTGCTGTGGAGTAGTGTCCAAGCTATATGTGATGACAACCTCCATTCATCACAAAGCTCAGAGCACGCACAGCTTCTTAAAGCCAAGCAGAGGCTGGCGGCTGCTGCCATATGCTGCTGGTTTGTGACATCCTGAGTAACAGCACGCCCCAGCCTGAGGTTAACCATGGGTGTGCCTTGCTGCCTCCACACTGCCTTTCAGCTCTCTCACACACACAGACATGCACAAACACACACACACACACACGCACCTAAGCCCATATACAAAATACATTCAGCCCATCCACAACATACCAGAGGGATACATAGGCTGCTTTACACACACATGCACACACACGGAGCTACAATGCCAATGGCGTGTACATGCCAAAGAATCTCCCCCAGAGGTCCTATACTATCAGCTCACTGCAGAGCTACATCTTCAGTGACAGAAGCTACTAAGAGCTATTTAAAGAGAGGGTAATGATGTCATGCAGACAGCAAGCAAGCGTGCGAGTGAGCGCACATGCACACATTTTCACTGCCCTAGATCTCATATAAGAGTGACGCCTACAGTGAACTTGCTACACAAAAAGGCTCTGGAGAGAACAGATAGCGAATGAGCGAGGAGAAGCTACTGTGTTGGTGGTTGGTACACTTCTGTTCTCGCTTTATGCACCGTACCAGATAATAAACAATAATAAGCAATAGAAAACAACAGGGTTGCTGCACTAGTCATCCGTCTCAATGACCTATTCTGTACATGCTTGCTTGTGTGTCTCACTGTCTCTCTCCCTTTTTTAGAGTAATAGCAGTAATGTGTGTTTTGGTTCAGCCTGAGACATATACACGGGTGGTCTCTCATTATCACATAGCATTTGACTGCCTGGGCAACAGTATTAATTACGCAACACAGCATTTCAAACAATAAGCAGGAGACAGGGACAGATGAAGATATAGGGTAACTTCTTGGGGAATATAAAATGTACTACCTAAAAAAGCATCAAAATCAGAAGTGTTTGATGCATATGAAACAGTCAGGTCTCTGAGTTTCTTGCCTATCATTGCTATGAATACCAAACAAACTAACAATCACATGAGCTGCACTGGTTATCCTGAGTTTGATTTCTGAATTAAGCACTGCACAAGCATACACACACAGAGACCATATCACTACATCATGTTTGTGGCAGACACCTAATAGATGTGTAATAATGTTTATACCAATAGGATGCCAATACTGACACAGTGAATGACGGGTAATAAATGATACAGCACACTCATGTGGCACGCACACACACCCACAAACGATGGAAGCATTTGTCACACAGGAAAACTGTTTGCTAGCTTAGACAGCATTAGGGCTAACAGACATTTAGTCTGTGCCTCCTCAGCAGCACAGGTAATTAACGGTGTAAGAATTACAGGGAGGTGCAAGTGAGAAGACACACTAATGCTGACGGCTTCACATGTTGACAGCGTGCTGTAGATGGAAAACCTGATGTTCTATTCTTTTCAGTGAGAGGATAACAGAAACAATAAGCACCCAAACGGAATGTGCTATCAAAAATTAAAATTTTCCAACTTCTTCTGCTTGTCTTAGCTGCTATGACAAACTGGATGTTGATTTATTCTTGGGTCAAAGATGTATAACGAGACACGCACCCAGTTTTGTACAAGAAAAGAGTTTGAAAATCCCCTGAATCTCTCTTCATCATCCTCAGTTCTTGAATTAGCTGATGGAATTCTCCCAGCAGTTTGCAAAATGGGATGAAGACACATGCGTCTGTCTGCCTGCCTTTCTTGTGGGTTCTTTAAATGAGCATATAAAATGGTCAGAGGCAGAGCTTTCCTGTTTCTATAGCATTGTGCAAAATACTAAAACGCTATTGCATCCACCAATACTGAATTACATCCTGCCAAATTACCATGGAGCGTGAAGCACACCCACAGACGGCAGATGAAAAACACTAAACAATATGTCACCTGGCTGAATGGCAAGTCACGCCTCAATCTCTGCAAGCAGCTAGCCTGGGCCTTTGCACCTCTAGCCATTGCTCAGGATTGTTAAGATACCAGCTCATTTATTATAAAGTGTGAGTCTTTTAAATCCAAGGATTATTACGGAAATTGTTTTTAGACACGTGTCGTAGTATTAACCATTAAAACTGCTTCATGTTCTTAATATCTAAACAGTACATTGTGTAAAGTCACCAGTTATCATAAAACTCTTTGACATTGAGTTCTTAACACAAACTACAGCCCGTTAGAAAAGCAACACTCTTACAGTCTTAATACTCCATCTGCTCTTCCTTTACCTCCACACCAGTTTTAGCCTAAAGGAGTGACAGGCTGTGATTAATGTATGTTTTCATTCAGTGGTGTATTTGATGGTTAGCCTCCATCTTTACAACCTGGTCGCTAGGTGTATTGGGGTCCTGGTGCATAGTTCCTGGTCAATGAGCCATTGCTCCATAAGCAAACCACAGAGGATGCATCATCAAAGGTAGGAGGAAGGGGATCGGGAAGAGGAAGAAGGTGAACAACACTTCTGGGATTAAACATTTGGCCAGTGTTATAACTCAGAGGCAGAAATGAGAGCCGGCTGTTCAGAGACAAACTGGCTAGTCTGGGCTTGGTCTGCATTTTCACACTCAATATGACCCAACCAAAAAAAAAGTAAAATTAAAAAAAAACAAAAAAAACAAAAAAAAAAAACAACATATAATCGTCCCCAACTGGCTCTAGGAAGAAAATTTATAGACCATCTCATAAAAGCCAACAGGTGTGGGTGTTTAGTAATATTTAATAATACATGAATGGAAAGGACATGATGTGGAATATCTGGTCTCTTGTCTAAAAATACAGATAATGCTATATTTGTGTGGATCTGTAACATTTGTAAAATGAATTATTCAGACTGTTCGAAGCTTATTACATCAAAAAAAAAAAAAAAAAAAANTTATAAATTCAGAATGAAGCACAAGGACACTCTTTCATAAAGACATTCTGATAAGATGAGCTGACCTGCTGCTGCCTCTTGCTCAGCTCTCCTTCCCGCAGCCCCATGTAAATACGTTTTAGAAGATACAGATTATTATCTACGGTTCATTTGAGTGCATTATTCAATCTGTATTTAAGTTCCTTTGATTCCCGTTTAATAACTTCTATTGTATTAATGATATTAAGAGGCACACACATTAGGCTATATTATACTTTTGAGTAATAAACTTTTTCTCAGCTGAAGTTAAACTGCTCTCCTATTTAAATATTTTTGCATTTCATTACTTCATTAATGAGTATATACATCATCACTACATTAGCATTTCCTTTCTAATCTTGTTAATTCCACCAATGAAAAATAAGACAATAAATATAGGCACATTTCATGAAAATCTCAACAGGACAGACTTGACCACAGTGCTGCTGAATGATCACTGAAGACATGAAACAGCCTGAGAGAGATGAAGGGTGTAGAACTATGTAGATGTATCAGACATTGAAAACCAACATCTCATGAAATGGGCATTTTAAAATACATTTTGCTCCTGTAAAGAAATTGTCTGATATTCCCTTGTTTCAATGAGAAATGATCATATTTCCTGCTGTCCCTGTCTCAGGATTTTTATCAGACACTGATAAAAATCACAAAAAAATTTCCAAGTCCAGCTTTAATCTGGGGTATAGAACAGAAAGCAGACCAGAGCAGATTCAGCATATAGGCTAGCTGAGAAGGTGAAGGCAGAATGGAGAGGGCAGCTTGCTGAAGGTGATGCTGTTGTCTTTGGTTCTTAAGGCCTGCTGAGAGAAAGAAGGAATGAAGGAGGGCATGCTATTTTTTTCCCCAAAACAAACAGACAGACAGAGGTTGTTGTTTGTCAGATGATTCTGGGCCTCATTACTGAGTCAGTCTGGAAGAGGAGAAGGACGAAAAATGAGCAGTGAAGCATGAATTAAGTGGAAAAGGGAGAAGTAAGGGTTTCTGTTTATGACATCATTAAAAGTGAACAGTAGGATGCTAGCTCCTACTGGGAGATCAAATCTGTGTGTGTGTGTGTGTGTGTGTGTGTGTGTGTGTGTGTGTGTGTGTGTACACGCACACATGCAGAGATCAGGTGAAAGGCTCGGAGAAGCTATGTTACCAATTTCCCTTGGTCAGCAGTAATTGAGTCCCTCAGGACACAAGACATCTCTTCTCCCTTGCTCTGAGGAATCAAGGTCTGCAAAGTGAGAGAGAGAGAGAGAGAGAGAGAGAGAGATGGGGGTAGGGAGAATAAGAGAGGGAGAGACTCACCTGTACAAGGAGCTCCAGCTTCCTGTCATCCAGGAGATGGACCTGACATCGCCTCCCCTCCGTCATCTAAGAAAAAGAGAACAAAAGGAAAAGGATGTTTGTTAATGTTTGTTTATGAACTGACAAATACATGTTAATACGACTAGGGAACAAATTCAGACCTTTGTGTTGCCTCACTGAAGCCAATCAAAATAAGAGAATCACTCGTTTTTCTTTTGACAAATTACACACACACATTATACTGCTACTGTGGCCCAACTGTAATCAAAAGGATGCAAACCCCATCTATTAGCTGTTATGCAAACCTTGGAGTGTGGATATGTGTCTAAATATCCATGTCCGTATGTGTGTGTACAGGTGTTTGAGAGTAAAACTCCCCTTGGCCTTAACAAAGTTAGCTGAGCTAAGTGGACAATGAGCAACAGAGACAGCATCCTGCTCATTTCCTCAGACATTTCTAGCATTCCTCCTTGAGCAGGAAATCCATTGTCCATCAGTGAACCAGTGACCACAGAACTGCCTGCCTACAANAAAAAAAAAAAAAAACTGATCATATCCATCTGCCAAATTCAGAAGTAAACACTGAAGCAGGTGCAATGATGAAACAGTCAACTGTGGGAAAAAACACAGCACATGCACACACAAGTTAGACCAAACATTCCACATGAGAGACAAAGCCAAGCCATTTCTCAAATCTGTCTGAAAGGTTTGCCACTGAACAATTTAATTATACATGACTAAAGTTTTAAACAAGTGAGACATTTCAACACAGAGACACAAACTCTACTACAGTGTTAAGCATGTGTGTTTATGCTGCTGCTTTCAGCAGATGTTAAGTTTCTCAGCTCTTTAACAGGAAGTGGGGACCCTGAGGAACACAAACACTCTCCGGCTCCTCCCATACTTCCCTCACATCTGGGAGATGGAGGGAGTTGGGGTGGTGGGCAGGGGATAGAAATGATGAGGAAGGCGGATTTGGGAGAAAAGAGGAGAGGGGAAAGACATCCTCTCTGTCAAGAATGTGAATAAAGCTCTGTCCCTTCACAACGGTGAAATGCATCAACACAGGTGTAACCGGTTTGTAACACTTGCTCATGAGGATCATATTGGCCACCTGAGGCTCTTGCAATTTGGTAAGGGTGTGTCCAGCATGGCATGCACTACTTTCTCACCACTCAGGCCCCCTTGCAGTGGAGTGGCAGGTTTAGCACTGAGCTGAAGACACCAGAGAAACGAGGGAGAAGAGTGACATAGTGCTGTCTCAACACTCATCCCTGTGTGAACTCTGCTGAATGAAAACCAGCATGTGTGTGTGTGTGTGTGTGTGTGTGTGTAGGCTTCTAGACACTTTGAAGGGTTTAGTGTACCCTCCACTCACCATTGATCTTGTGTGGTTTGAGGTTTAGATTGGGTGCACCTGTGCATACAGTGACACACACACACACCCACACCCCTACATTTCCAGTGCTGCCTTTTGTTTTCATCTCCCACCCTCCCTGTCTTAAGGTTACATTACATTTCCAAAACTTTCTATGTTTATACTGTATACAACACTTCAAATAACAACCCTGACTACTGAATGTCAAGTCAGTAGTGCATATATTACTCATTATTGTGAGATAATGGTAACCTAACAAACTCAGATGTCATGTTTATCAAATCTTGGTCCAAAATACTATGTTTGCAGTAATTACAATGGATCTAATAATATAATTTCTGAAGAAAGAAAAAAAAAATCAGTGGCAAAACTAACCCCCCTCGTCTTATTGAGGCTAGACAGGTTATGAAAAAGAGTTAGGCTAGACTGACCAAACATCTCACAAGTCTCATATCTGCTGAATCCTAACAAACTGCAATGCAGACAGTGTGTACACACATACACATGCACACACACATATACACCACACTGGCTCTCTGCTTGAGGCACCTGGGAATTGTACAAACCTTAACGTCAAGGTAACAAATCACTGCCTGGAGGCTAAATTTAGATAGCCCAATCCAGCAGTAATATACACTTATTAGTTTTAGATACTTGTTACTGGGTTTCTGTCCAGCATGAAACCAAATGTATTAATGTTATAAATGTTACAAATGTTATATGAACTGTCACTAACCAGGCTGAAGAAATCCTCAAAATAATTCATTTTAAGGCAATGCACCATGCACACTTTAGTCTCAGCCAGAAGTTGCAGAACTGCACCTGAACACAGCATCTTAACACTGAATTCTGATGTAAGCTGGAACCTATTACAGACCAGCGCTGTTTAAAATAGTACTCACAAGTTAACATTAAAGATCTCACGTCGACTTTAAAACATATATTTTGGACTAGGTAACACGTTATTCATCCTGTAGCTAAATTCACCGACATTTCTGACCCGTTACTTGTCAGGTTAGAATTGGCTAACATGCATCCTGACTCACCGGCAAGAAACGCTAAAACAAGAGAAGAAAATGAAGAATGTAACCCGAGCCTGCAGTATAAAACAACCAACTTCGTGTTTTATTATGATGTTGTCGGAAATGAAAAAGGCACACACGGATAACAAAGCATTATTTGGCAGGGATACTGGCTTAAAGCTGGTGACGGCAACAATGTTATCATTAGATAGTTACCTTGCAAACAAAGCTTCCTGCGATGCTCCCACACACACAAAAACAGGCTCCAACGGGAAGAGGCGAGGAATAACCCGAATTATTAATCCCAGAAAGAAACGAGCCGTGCTATAGGCAGAAAATCATCACAAAACCCCCCTTTTCCCAGCCGGCCTAAGGGAAGAGATATATCAGCATCCATGTTACTGTCCGTTAATTAGTTAAAGCCACTTACTGTAGCTCACTATTTTCCACGTTTCTAAATTCTTATCCTCGCCATAACAGCCAACACAAAGCGACGTAACAGCGACCCTACACCGTTTGCCAAGGCAGACTTCCCTCATCCCTCCTTCCGAGAGCAGACAGCTTCTCACGGGGCTCGTCCCGGTCGACCAACCCCCCCGCCTCCTCCCCTCCTTTCGCTACCGTAACACCGGTACTGTGCACAAATGGTGTGAACGTGCGGATAGGAGAGCGTACCACCGGTCAAAAACCGAGGGGGATGACCGGAAGAAATGGCTAACAGACGAATTTCTCCAAGCTGCTTTCACATGCCAGCAATGTTTCTCGCTGTCATCAGAGTTGCTTTCGAAAACACGGGAATAATGAAGGAAAGATGTGGGGGGCGGGGAGAGGAGGAGGAGAGGGGAAATTTTCTGCAGCCATGAGAAACTGCAGACCTCTCTTTCTCTCTCTCTCTCTGTGCGCGTGTGTGTGTGTGTGTATATATCACTGCGTATTGTGTGCTTGCATGCATGGGTATTATTGGAACAAACCCACAACAAACAGACATCTGTACTGCACCAGTACTACAGTTATGATGCACTACTGAGGAATAACAATATTGGCATTCCAAACCAACTACAAATCAGATGTCCTTCTAATTTTGAAATACTCTCATTTGGGGGCAGATAAGGTTCCCTGAAAAGACCCTATCCTGATGTGACTCCCTTTGATGCTACAGTTATGGACCCATACTGTGTGACTATTGAAGAATTGTATAATCCTAAAATCTCTGCATAATACAGCAAGATGCACAAAAAGGCTTATGAAAACAAAAGTATGCTGACATAATGAAAAGATATAGGAGATCTTCAATGTTAACATAAAATACAGACCAGCGAAAATACGACAAAACATTGTATTAAATGTAAATCCTTTACCACTGGACTTGCATATAAGGATAAAGTCCCTGATCTATGTCACTCCAGCTTCTCTCTTCCTGTCTGTATTTTTAAACGTAGATCTCTTTGCTCAGTTTTGACTTGCTTGAATGACTTTTGGCCTTCAGACCACTGCAGCCGTTGGACTGAATCTTTTTTTTTTTTGTATGACCTAAATTGGGTACTTGTGTGTTCACCTTTCACAGCTGGAGCAGCAGCCGTTGAAACTGCAAGTTAACATAACAAAATCAGCCAAGTTTTTGCTGCCATAAATAGACACTAAAGTGTGTTATGAAGGCAGCGACTGAGCCTAACGTGCAGTCAGTAATGTCTTTGAATGATACCGTAAGCCTAGGCTAGTCCGTTTTTGTTGTATTACAACATGAGTAATCCTCCTGTTATGAAAACATTGTGAGGCAACATTTGAACGTGTGTGCAGTGTGTATCCATGTGCAATGCCGTTTGAACTAGTTCTCGGCATATCTTTAACCTACGCATAATTGTCAACATGACAGGGATGCTTTTTTTGTTTTAAATTTAGCATAATTTCTGGGCTTGTCTGTGAACTGGTTTTGCAAACCCGCTGCTGCAAATAACCATGTGTCTGTGCCAAAGCTGCAGCGAAGTAAGGTCTTAAATTTGTAGAATTCGTCAAAAATACTCTCATCCCAGACATAAATCCGTAAGGAGATGTAATTAATTTTAATGTGTTTGGCTTGAAAAATGTTGTTGCTACTATATCATACACAAAAAGCCCAAGAATCAGCTTATTTTGCTGAATGTAGAAGGTCAAATGAGCAGTGAGGAGGTGTATCCGTTCCTTTCTGGTGGATTTTTCTGTTTCTGGGTATTTTTGGCCTGTTCCAGACACCGGAAACTGGCCTGTCCAACTTAAACATCTCCAGATGACTCTTTCTTTGGCTTTAACACACACCCATTCCTCCTTCTCTTTCTCCAGTTCACATATCTCTCTTTATTGGTAGCTTCCTCAGTTAGCTATCACAAGGGCCCTGTTATTTGACCAGTGCAACGGAGGGACAAAGAGGGAGGACAGTGCACACAGTGGTCAGACAGAAACTGATGGAGACAGGACAGGAGAGGAGAGCCAAAAATATTGCAGGAGGAAGATCCTGAACACTTATCTGTGAGAGTACATGAAGAATTGTTCTGGTTTGGAATGAATGTGAGTGTGCTAGCTCCCAAAAAGCTGAATGGAGACGAGAGAGGCAGATTTACAGAAAGAGACTGAGAGGAAAAGGAAGGAAGGACACAAGGCAGGAAAGAACAACATCCAACAGCTGTGATTTAGTGAGCCACGGTGCTCATGCTCCTTAACATCTTCATCCATAATAACCCTTCCATGACCTTACAAGGGGTGTTGCCAAAAAGCATAAGGTGAGAAACACATCTAGGTGTGACATATCCCAGCCCTTAAAGTGCCATGTTATGGAGCCGGTGGGCTTCTATTCTGGGCAGAGGTGTGGTCGTAATGAGGTGCTGATTTGGTGTATTTCAATGGATAGAGGTGTAATGGGGAAAGATCTGGAAAGGTGAGGTGGGTTTAACAGGTGGAGGGTATTAGAGTCAGGTTTTAGGGTCGAGCAGGGGAGCGGAGTTGATGGCTTGTGCTGGAAAAGGTAACCTATATTGATGGAATGTGATATAAACACCACAGAACGGTTAATTGAAGCAAGATGGAGAATCTCGTGAACCTGACTCTGCTACGCTGCGGTAGGCAATGGAGACTGACACACACTCCATGCAGTCTCTCTTTGCCTTGCTGTCTTTCTTTGTCGGTGTCTCTCTCATATTTATGGAGACTAAACAAACACAGAGTCTTAAACGCATCACTTTCAGAGTAAACACGTCTGACACAAGCAATCCTGCTGTGATTTATGAAACTGAGATCATTATAGCTGAAATGGCTTTTTAATGCATCGTCAGTTTTAATGTAATAGTGTAGATCAGATTACAACACAAGTTTCAGCAAAATACAGATTTCAATATTCTACAGTTTCAGTTCAATGGGTTATTGAAAGCCTGATGGAAAAATAATAACAGGGCCAAATTTAGTCTTCTTCTTCTCTGTCTAGTGCTTCATGTAGTGGCAGAGAGACTGAGCAGGGAGGGTCATGGAAAGGCAGCCAGGAATGTCTAAAGAAACGTCTGCCCAAGAGAGAGATCTGTTTTATTTGTTCAAGTGTGTACATGTGTATATGTGTGCATGCGCGCATGTCTGTGAGCTCCACCCTCCTGCCCATGAGTGACTTTGGGAGTGAAATGTGGTTCCAGTTAGGCCGTTTTAAAATCAGAAACACACTAGCACTTCAAACAAACTGAAGATATTTCTGTAGCCAAGTCCGCTTTGTTCTCATTTTACTACAAAGCTCTATTCCTGGTCTTTTCCAAAGCTGCTCTCATTTCTGCAGGAGATGTTTTCCCACAAGTTTACACTATGTTTTTTCCTGCAATCAAAAGTTACGACATATGGAGACGCTTATGAATTTTCAACATTACATAAACAAAGTTTACTGGGAATAATGTTGTAGGTCTGTCAACAGACTAATGAAGACATCAGAAATCACCCTTCACAGTAGATGTTTTATGACTTTAATTGTGCTGAATCCACATAAATCTATGACTCTGCCTTCACATATCGATTTTATCATCCCTGCTAGAAATCTATTAGCCTCAGTTCTCAATGAATAGAAAAGATGTAGGCATCATATCTTCGCTGATGCTGAAGATTAGTACAAGTCTAAGTACAAGACTTAGGCAGTTCTCACTACATATGCGCTATAAATCTAGAATTTTCCAGGATATATATAAATTGATCTATGTAACAGCAGTTAAGTGTTCATATTAGCTGATCAGTAGAATATTAGTCTCAGATCTTCTCACTTTCTCTTAAACAAACCATGGAATGGCCACAAGATAATATGCAAAGCGTGTCAACATTCTGCAACAGAGAAAATGTACTCTCTTTCTCTCTGGGTGTGTGTGTGTGCTAGAGAAAAACAATAAAAACTGTAAAGGTAACACAGGAAAAATTTGAATATTCTTTGTAATCATAACACTAACAACCTTACCTTGCCATTGCCACAATCTTGGTGCCCTAGTCTAAAATTTTCCTGCATTTTTTCAGATTTACCACTGAAAAGTCACATAATGTCTAATTCTGCTGTGAGACTAAATAATTAGATACTTCGCTTCTTATTTATTTTCTGAATGTCATTACTTTGTAGAATGGTAGTGAAGTGCTGTTTGGTGCTGTTAATTTACTGTCTTACTAGCTGCATAACACATCCATGTGAATTATTGGTACTGGACCCTTCCCTCTCTCTTCAGCTGGGTTCATGTTCCACACCACCTTTCTCTTGCCTGCCCTGGTCTTGCTCTTTCTATCCATTATCTTTTCTTTTTTTTTAAAAGCATTTTTCTGTCGCTTCTACTGATGCCAAAACTGTGTGGCTGAAAGAACTGGGTCACAAAGATGGACACGTGGACACACTCACACACTATGCACTCATACAGAGCCTGAAGTTATATTTAATACGCAGCAAATGTCTTCCTTCATCACGTCCAAAGAAAAAAAACTCTTCATGGTCACAGTGTGATGATACTGCACCACAATGTGTCAGCTTGTGAGCGAGTCACCACTGGATACTTATAGTTACATGTAATGCACCGTTCTTGCACGCCACTAGCAATTCCATTATGTGTATACTTTTTAGTGAGCTTGATGTGCAACTATATCTCTTTTACTGTGCTTTTTTATTGGTTGAGCTGTATCCCAAACAGACAATAAGTGGATTATTCCACTTTGTCTATTTCCCAATGAAAGGACCCTTTCCTCCATGGTTTACGATTCTCTCTCTCTCTTTCAGTCTCTGCTCTCGCTCTTTTTCTGAGATGGTAGCTCAGCCAAGGCCTTTGCTGACACAGGATTAGACATTCTTTAAATTCCAGACCAAAGGGAACACTTGAATTGGTTGATAAAGCCATTATATGCACAAAGGCTATGCGTGTGTTTGTGTGTATCTGAGTGTATGTGGTTGTGTGTGTGTTGTTGTGTGTATGGGTCTGTATATATGGCCATACATGGTCTCTGTGTTGTGGGTGAAATGGAGATGGGAAAGAGGAGTGAGTGCTCTGACGGGCTAACAAGAAGAGCGGAGAATTTTAGGTGTCATGTTTTTAGAACTTTTACTCAATGAAACACAGTCTCTGTGACCACAATGCTGATCTGCAAGTGGGTGTGTGTATGTGTGTGAGAGAGACTCACTGGGGAAGGATCTTTTTCCCTGCACCTCCTCTTCTTATCTATAATTTACACACGGAGAAATCACAGTAAACCTGCCTGTGTTCGCTCATTCTGCTCAATGCATGTAGAAAGTGTAACAGATATTTGCTCTGCCACTGTCCTATATGTAAATATGTTTGTATATATTCTTTATTAGTCAGATTGTGAAATTATTGAGCCTTTACTGACTGATGGATCTCTCTTTATTTTTTGTATTGCTTCTTTGCACTCATACACACATGCATGCATGCAAGCACGAGCACACACACACACACACACACACACAGAGCGATTATGGTCTAAACTCAAGGGCACTTTGTACTGTAGAGTAGATGAACTGCAGTGACCTCTTCCCTGTCCTGTGACTGGGTAGAATACCAAACACAAATTATTTGGCATTCTGAATATTAAACAGAACTGTCTCCTCTGTGTGTGTGTGTGTGTGTGTGTGTGTGTGTGTGTGTACATGTATGTGTTATGGCTCTAAGGTCCACCACTGGCCTATTAAACATGTACCCTGAGATGGAACAGCAGGGGAGAGGAGAGGAGATTTTTGGTTAAAAAAAAAAAGCCCTAATCCTCTCTGTTCTTTTCTAACTTTGCCCTTCTTTGTGTGTGTGTGTGTGTGTGTGTGTGTGTGTTTGTGAGTATGCCCCTCAGGACCTCCAAACACCCTCCAGTCCAATTAGGGAGACAGCTACAGAATGACAGCATTCAAAGCACTGGCTGTACAGGAGCTTGGTGAGCTTTCATCCACATAATAACTCTTAGGTTTTTAAAAACACTTATGTCTTTAGATGAGTGGCATGAACACAACATGCACTGTCAGGCACGCATGCACACACACCCACACATGCAGGGAGTTTGACCGCTCACTCCCCTGTACTCTCCGACCTAAGATGCAAATAAAAGTTGCCATGACAACATGTGAGGCATCTAGTCGTCTCGGCCATGCAAACTCTTCCAGGAATGTAGGGCGCTTTGGAGGAAGAAGCCCTGTAAGACAATGCTATGAAACTGTAAGACGCAAATGCATGATCCATGGGTAAAAATGGAAAGTAAAAAGGCATGCAATGAGTATTTGCTTTACAAAAGTGATATTATCCAGCTGATGACAAAGTTATGATCCTTGGATAGCAGAGACAAAGAAATACCAGAAATTTTTTAAAAAGACAGACCCCCTACTCCCTAACTCCCCACCTCCTCATCCAACCGGCCCCTGCTCACCACCAGGCTGTACTGGCTCAGGTGATGTAAGGTNCCTCCTCATCCAACCGGCCCCTGCTCACCACCAGGCTGTACTGGCTCAGGTGATGTAAGGTGTTTTATGTGCAGGATCAGTGCAAATGACAAGTCCTTAGAGAAAGGGAGAAAAATAAACACACACTTCCAGACAGGGAGGAAAGGAAGCAGCATGGGGAAGAGCCTTAAAAGGGTGAAGTAGACAGGTAAGACAGGAAGTGGGAATAAACTGGAGATAAGGCAAGCAGACAAAAGAGGCAAAGAGGAGAGAAAGGAACAAGAAGCTATGGAGACATGAGAGAAGATGGTAAAATGTGAGTTTTCATCAATCTTCCCCCCAGAATGTAATGACAGATTGCAAAAGAGTTATATCTCCATCCACAGGCTCTGTCCTGCTGCCTCTGTCTAGCATCCTTCCACTGTGCTCTACAGAGAGGAGTTATCCTCCATGGCTCAATGTGACTGCTCCATTACTACACACTTGATTCCTCTGAGCCAGGGTAATGAAAAATGATCCAGCTCATCTGCAGGGAGAGCCCCATGGCAAGTACGTGTGGTCTGTGTTCGTGTGTGTGTGTGTGTGTGTGTGTGTGTGTGTGTGTGTGTGTGTGCACATTCCCTCCCATCCAAAGGGAGTCCCATCATTGTAAAGGTATTGAATGTCTTCCATTTGGTCATTTCCCCTCAGGGAGAGCTAGAATCTGAAGGTAGAAGGTGGGAAGCTTTTACTCAATAAATAAAAACACATGGTCAATCATGTGCTACAGTCACAGGTAAAGAGTGTAAAGTTTAAAAATCAGTACTTCTGACTTCTGTATCAGTACTTCTGTGGAATAAAGTGAAGTATAATAATGTGCGTTTTTGCATAAATTTCTAAACAACTCAAAGGACTTGTTTGAGAGTAGTAGTGTCTGACCATGCATCACCAATGGATCATAGAAAATCAGATAAGTAAGATCTAGTTTTATTGAACATGTGTGCAGTGCATTATATTGTCCAAACTGAGGTGGAAAGGTGTCCCTACTCACAGTCAGAGTTTTAAAGTCTAAGGTCATGAAGATTTAATTTCAGGAAAATGATGATAATCCTCCACTCACTTCTAAACGTTAAAAACTGTTAAACCTCTGTTCAGGAAACACACGTGGACACACTTGATAGAGGACATAATATCCATACAAACAGAGGATCTAAGAGACCCTGAGAGGGATTTCCTCAGATATTCACCAGATTCTCCCTGTAATCCTCTGGGATTACCATTCTATACAGAGGCCCTAACCTCTGAATTTAAAACATTATAAGCCCTTATAACCCTGTCACTAATGCCATGCGCTCACTCAACAAAACAGGACCACCTCAGAAAACCTTATATCGTGTCCACTCTGGCCCTTTGTCAGGACGGCTCCAGGACGCTCTTAGTTTTCTTATTGTCTTTGCTTTTATTTTCACCTTGTCTGTGTGGGGTATGCGGATGTGTGATGAGTCCACGTGTGTTTGTTTACAGGCGTTCTTAATTAGGGCGTGGTTTCAGTTGTTTGAATTTTCCTCCACCTATCCTTATGCCTCTCTGCTTCCCGCACTTGTGGTCACCTGCTTCTGCTGGCCTATCACCTGTCTGTGTTCCTCCCTGCCTGCTCAGCTGATTCTGATCTGTCAGTTATGTCATTGTATTTAATCGCTTGGGTTTGCACTCCCAGTTTGCCAGACTGTCATGTTGTCATGTTTCCTGTTACTCGCTCCTGGATTAAGTTCTTGTTTTTTTTCCCCGCCAAAATATTACTGGTGTTTTTTCCTAGCTTGTCTAGTGATTTTTAGTTATTCTTCGCTTGGATTATTGGACCTTGTTTCCCCTTGTGGGTGTTTTTATGTTTATTATTAAAGTTGAGAAGGACTATCTGATTCGGCTGTCATGTCTGCTCCTGAGTCCTCTACCTGCCGCCTGACACCCTTGCTATCCACAACTTAGACACACTTAGAGGATTCAGGAAGATGCTATCCACACTTATTAAATAGGCCTCTGAACTTTGGCTAAATAAAAGACCAGCTAGATCTTGCAACATGTGTTTTATAATTAACACTGAAACACATATGTGGGTTGTATATATTGGGCTCAAACATGCAAAATTACTCGTATGGTCCTTTAAAGTAGAGAATCAGATTAGTCATTTGGGTGAGTGTATTATAGGTGTGTGAGTGTGTAAGTGCTCACTTCCATAATTAATCAAATCAGTGGATATCCTGTCGGGTAGCGTGCCATATTCTCACATTACCAGAGAAATTAGATTCTGGCATACATAAGAAGCTTATGGTCCGCAGAAAGTAGATGCTGCTGTGTGGCTCATGATGAGTGATGAATGTTTAATGTAACAAGTCTGCAAATCACTTAGAGACTTGTCAAGCAAGTTTTTATCAACAAAATATAAATGAAAGATGATGGTGATTTATGGAAAAGTAGGAGAATTAACTGGGAAATTGTGTATTTCCTATCATTGGGCTGTTGATGAAGCTTTAGAAATAGCTAACGGTTTTTCTTGACTTCACATGTGAACCGGCAGTCTGTGATTTTTTTTTCCTCAGACAAGCACACACACATTTACACTTACTCACACTCACACACATACACACTGTTTGATGAACCTGGGAATGGAGCATTGGAAATGTTTTCCAGACGAACTATGCAAATAAGACCTTTCCCTAGGGAGACACTGTAAATGGCTTCAACCACCAGCAGAATCTATAGAGGGGTGGTATGTGTGTGTGTGTCTGTGTGTGTGCGTCTGTGAAGGGACAAACATGCCTCCAGCTAGTTGTAAAAAAAGTAGAAAATTACAAAAAAATAAACAAAGCCTGGAAAAATGTAAAACGGGGACTGTTTCTGTTCTCTACCCTTCCCATGAAGGAAACAGCACCAAATTTCTCACCGTTGGTTCTGCGAAAAGATTTTCTCACACAAAGATTCCGACTTTGGCAAGGAGAACAGAGATGTCTGCCAGAGAGGGATACTGATCAGAATTCTTCAGTAGGGAGTCACAAGTTCAATTTCACCATCTATCCACTAAGTCTTTGGCTAGAAAACACAAGGGGAAAGGAATAAGGCTGGGAATTACCCAGGAGACGCAGATTTCCCATTTTGGATATTTGCCTCCCTGTCATAAGTTTGTAATTGACAAGAGTTTCAGTGAAATATGAAAAAAATGAGTGATAAATTGAACAAGGCAGTCACAGAGACTTAACAAACCGAACAGAATGAAGCCGTGTCCTGATTCAGGGAAGCTTCTGGCAATCACAGCTGATTCTTCTACCAAGAAATCCACTTGGCTAAAAATACCATGATTTGACAGAGCGCCCAGAGCTTATCAGACCACATACAAAAGAAAAAACAGAGCAGACACAAATGCACCCACATGCAGACAGAGGGAGGACTGTGTGGCCTGGTTATTTGAGGGTTCTGCTTTACCTCTGAATGGGACACGTAACTGGGAAACGAAGATCAATGGCAGAGTTATTCTCACTGGAAACAAGACCAGATGACTTCAGTGGGAGTGAACTGTCATAGGTTTTGATCCCTATTGTTGGAATTCCAGTATAAGTAAACAGCTTAGTTCCAAGTTTATTTTTAAAAGGAAATATTGGGATCTAATATTTATCCTATTTTCCAGCCAGCTACAGGGATTACCAAGCAGGATAATAGGAAAGAAGTTCTGGATTGTCTACAAGGATGTTGAACAAACTGCAGTTGTGTTTTATAAATGTCACGTTACATCGTTAAGTACAAAATAATGACTTGCAGCAGGTCTAGTCAGTTGCATAGAGCCAATTACAAGTAAATCCATAATTCTCACAAAGAGAGGAGGAGGTTGAGCCACCTGTGTTTGCTATATTTTTTTAGTGCTGTTTCTTCCTCAGGATATCCTGCCTTTGGAATGGGTGGGATTTGGGGGGGGNGGGGGGGGGGGGTCTGGTAGAAGAAAAATGAGAAAAGATGTGATGTACACAACTAAAAATCAATGCACTGGAGAGCAACATGAGAAATGACAAACAATTTCCCTGAGACACAGTCTAACACAGTACAGCAGAGCACTGCCCTCAGATGCTGTATGTGCTGACCCCGTCTAAAGGGCCGTACCCCCCAGAGAGAAATGTGTGACTGGAGGCTGTTGAGTCAACATTACTCAACCTGATGTGTGAACACCGGGCTGTGCTCTCTCTCATGAGAGAAATAAGAGCATGTCTGTGTGATCAAATAAGATTTTATTTTACAATCTGTTGGTTAATGCTGTGGCTCAAGCAAACAGTGTGTAGCTTCACGTGACTTGCAAAGCTCCTTAACTGTAAAATTATCACTTTGATATATGTGTCACATATTTCAGCATAGTAAAAGTGCACCGACTGAGTTCCTACGTAGGTTTGCTGGTGAGGAATATGTTTCCCAGTGAATTTAGAGTTCAATGAAGACGATTTAGGAAAAATAACAGCAAAAGATGTCAAATAAAAAAATGTCATAACTGGAAAGAAAATTAGGGGAGCAGGTTTGGGCCAGAGCACTGGAATGGAAATTAAATTATCAACCATATTCATAAGTGTCTCTCTCTCTCTCTCTCTCATTGCATGTGTGCTAGTTGTGTGAGACTGGGTATCTCATTAACATTAATAGAGGAAGCGGAGCAGAAAGACGGTGCAGCGAGACAGGGATATCCCCATCCTTCAGCCTGACATACTGACCCCTCCTTCCTCACCTTTGCAACTCCCTCCACTATTAACCACTCCACCTTGGACTATACCACTTCATTAGCCCAGGGGGAGATACTGTTAGGAGCTCGTCAAAGATTCTTGCACAGAATGTTGTTTGGGAAAGTGTAGGAAAGGTGTTAGGGTTGGTCTCTTTCAGATGTTGTGTGTGTGTGTCTAAACAAGGAAAGGGTGTTAATGAGGGGTTTGTCTTAGGGAGGCTTGGTATTATTTCAGTTTCTTCTGATTGTGTTCCCCTCCCCCAGGATCACAAGGTTACACGTTAACTTAGGAGCCACATAAAAACACATATGAAGCCAAAAGTCAGAAAAACAATTCTCCTCTCTTGAGAATAGAAGGGGAGTTAGAGCAAAAAGACAGGAAAAGGCACATATTGTGTGTATAACTGTGTGTGTTTTTATCTTTGTGCGTATGTGTGCATAGAAATGTATACTGTAAGGCTGTACTCATACTGTGAAGCATGTTACTATACACTTTGTGCTTTTTGTCATATAGCAACAGGCTCAGATCTCATGAGTTTGTACTAGTTGTGCCAGCTGCATACAGGGCAGGTGAGACGCCCGGGGAATACTAATGTCTCAATGAAAGCCCAGAGTACCAGCTCACAATTTAGACACGCCGAAGTGAATACTGATCAACTATTTTGCTGAATCACAGCTAGACAAACACAAGACACAGAGCACAGTGCAAAAAAGACACTGCTGCTTTCAGCCAAGCAAACACAAATATATACATTTGTGAAAATGTTCTTTGAAAGCAAACTTACACCAATGAAAGTTAACAGAAAGTTACATTAGAAATTAGATGCAGTAGCCAGGCAGTGGATAAAGCATCAGTGTCTGTGTGTTTTTGTGTTCACACACCCCTTTTCAGATAGCCATAGTAACACTCACCAGTTTAAGAGCTTAGTTACCGGCACCATAATAGTGACCCTAACAACACTACTTCCTGTAAAGACTCTGCATTCTGAAACAAACAGCAACAACAAAAGAACACTACACTGGAGGACCATCAGATGAACACTGCAAAAGGACACTTCACATAAAACAGTGCAATGTGTTACAAAACAGAACGTTAAAGTGCACTTTACACTCCAGTTTTTGTCTGCAAATCAAAAATATTCGTAACATGTATACATGACGCGTTGCTAAATCTGAGTATGAGGAAAAGTCTGTCAGGTGAGGAAATGCATCCAGATATTGCTTCCTCCGGTTGTAAGTCAACGATCATTTATATGTTCGAGTAAAATGATTTGCATTTGCATGATTTAGATCTGTTACTCAGAAAAAGCATACATTGATTTATACCAATTTCAATCTGATTAGGGTGTTTGCGTAACATTTAAAAATAATTATTTACTGCCTTAATCGGAGTATAATCGAAGCTTTAACATGCATGTAAACATACTCTGTGTTAGCTGTTGTGTCCTATTTCATCACCAGGAGTACCACCACAGCATCTGACCTCCTTCTGTCTCCCAAACATAATGAAACAAATCAGTCATGTCCAGCCCAAACTGTCTCTGGCCCTGGTCCACAGCCTGAAGGATGTGCCTGTCCTACAGCACGAGCTGCTACTCATCACTTATTCTGTCCCAAACCTTTAGAAATGTGGATTCATTCATTTATAACAATTTCCTAGATAGACAAGTGCTTTCCAATTTAGTTCCTGAAGATGTATCTTCAGAGATGTATATTTGTATAGGTTAAAACTGTTAATAAATGCAATGCTGCCTGTTTGAGTTTCTGCATACACACAAGAAGTTTATTCTAGTTTCTGGGTGAGCGTCAGATGCTGCCTACCTGATAGAATGGCCTTGAAACACACCTACGCGTGTGTATTCGGTGCAGGGGACCAGGAAGGTTCCTGGTTTGGACACGAAGGCGTCGGATGGCTGTGGACGTGAGAGTCCACAACAGACCCTGCCAAGTAAAGACCGAATCATCGATACCTAACAAAACTGCTTCCATCACAGCACTGACTACTAGCACTCAAGTATTCCTCCAGGAATATCAGTTGATGTCAGTGGTATCCACAGGTATCACATCTGCAATCCTATCAACCATTATTAGCTCAGGCAAAAATCCAGAGAGGCTTGGGTCGTTTAGACAGTAAGTGGGACATCTGCAGAGGTGAGCCAAAGAGTGACTGGTGAACCTGTTGCTCTCTCCTCTGCTGCTCCTGCCCCTCTCTGTCTCCTTGGTCTCTCTCCTGGGATTCAGCAGTCTGATGCCTCCTCAAGGTCAAACCATGCTAGTCTTTGTGTCCCAGTCCCACACAGCCAGTGGTCCCTGCTGACTCTTTTTCTCTTCCCTTTCTCCTCCCTTCCTCTTCTTTCTTCTCACTGAAGGAATGCACTTTCTATCCGGAGGTCCGAACGCCACAAACACAAACATTCCCACAAAGGAAATGCAGCCGGGCTCTTTCTCTCCCTTTCTGGTAGTTGTTTTTAAAGTGATAGGCACTCTCATAGTGCAGCGAACACAGAAACCAACCAGTCCAGTGCCAGCTAGAATAGGTAATACTCTCTCGCTCTCTCTCTCTCTCTCACACACACACACACACACAGCAAGATGCTTACTGCTAGAGATGCTAAACATTCTGTATCTGGTAGCATGAATAAATTCCTGTCTACCAGCATTGGCATTCCACTAACTTTTTAAAATGGGTTGACAGTTTTCCCCTGAGCAAATATTTCCAGGATGGAATATCCTGACCTGACCTCTGATTCATGAGAACCACACTTAACATATTACCCTTGCATAGAATGTGCAAGGGCTGCGGCTAATTACATATCTATCAAACACAGTTTTACAAGTAAGAAAAAAGTACCACAATGAAGCTAATCTAATATTAGCTTAGATTTACCAATTTGCAGTAATGATAGATAGATAGATAGATAGATAGATAGATAGATAGATAGATAGATAGAAAGAAAGAAAAAGAAAGAAAGAAAGAAAAAGAAAGAAAGAAAGAAAGAAAGAAAGAACATAAGCAATGTAGAGAAAAACACTTTGTGTGCCCGGTTCATGAAACTGAATTGATTCATTTTTCCACTTTTCTCAGAAAGCCTTGATCAATAGAGAATTCAATAACTATGTATTCGTACAGTAATTCTCTGCCTTCCTACCAAACCATCTGTGGATGGATTGAATGGACTTCCTTATGCCACGCTGATTCATGGATGGGTTTATCGATGCAAGGCGTCACCTCTGCGCAGCTTTGTGTGCGTTTGTGTGCACACGTGTGCGTACGAAATTGAATGTCACTCATACTATCTGTTAAAAATAAAATACTACTTGTCTTGTAATTGAAACCTTGCGGGTGGAAGCACTTTCAATTTCTCTAAATCTCAATAACACATAAACACATGCAAATTCTTGGCCTCTCTCATTTTCTCGTGTTACATTCTATTTCACTCTATATTGTACACAGATGGCTAATTGAGCGGATTGCCAGAGATTCATTGTTAAATCATTGCACATAATCTGAATAGCCCAAAACATTTACTGGATCAATTGTGCAATGCACATATATCTATTTCTTTCTTTTCTTTCTTTCTTTTTTTTTTAACTTAATTTCAATAACAACATTCAAGATATTTCCCATCCCTCTGTCTTAGAGCCTTACAATATCCCCTCAGCGGTGTCTTGAGAAACCCATGAGGAATTTGTGGCATGCCTATAGTGTGAATTTTCCTAAGTGAGTCAGGACTGGCTAAATCTGGATGATGAAAGCTGGAGAAGTTCACCTCTGAGTGACTGTAATTTAGAAGGGGTGTAAATATTTGTTGTGGAAGAGAGGAGGTCGGGCTGCTAGGAGGTTAGGTATGACACGGCAGTGTTCCCATGGTTCCTTGTGTGTACAGTGTCCCACTGCATCATGGGAAAGGTCATGAGGGCCCTGTGATGTAAACACTCAGCAGCAGGATGTCAGCTGTTTGGCTGTTGCCATAGAAATAAGATGGAGAGGTGAGGACACTGTTTGGACACTTGTGGATAGGAACAGAGCCTTATTTCGTTCTGTTGTACACATATTCATCATGAAAATTTATTTATTAAATGATCCAGTCTGTTATGAGCATGATGTCATCTCATCACATCTCAATCTGACAGGAAACAGGAAATCCAGACATAAAATCTATCTCTTGCTCTCTATATTCTCTCCCGCTCCCAGAAGTGGCTTTTATCCTTTCCCTGTCTCCATCTCTCCCTCTTTCATCTTTCCCTTACATCTCACTCTATCTCAGAATTCTCCTCTGCTCTGATCTGCTCTCAGGCATGTTACACTGGAGTGCAGACATGTCAGAGAGAGAGAGAGAGAGAGAGAGAGAGAGAGAGAGAGAGGAGAGAGAGCACTGGAGGGAAATGGGTCACAGGCACCATAAATTCACAAGAACATTCACAACTGAAGCACACAAATTCTCATAAACAGTTTGTATGAGCGAGTGGAAAGCAGACGTGACACACAGGAAACATTCTACAAATACTACTCATGCTTTCTCTCTCACAGACAAACTTCTCCATCCCTGTGACTATTAGTGACACTAAAACTCCATCTGTTTATTTGTAGGCATATGTTGCTTTCTGTGGGCTCGTTTTCACCTAACACACACTCACACCACATCTCCCTGTGACAGAGATTAGAAGTGACACACGTATAAACCCTGTCTGAAATTCAGTTCCGATCAGTCTAGTTTAATGTGATTGTATTAGAGGTGCAGGGTGGAAAATCAATAAAATAATGTTAGTGGCTTGACAGAGGGAGGGGGCCAAGGAGGCTGTGTGTGTGTTGTGTGTATGTACAACTGTTGCTGCCATGAGCTAAGTTGCGTGTTTGAAATAATTAATATGAAAATGTTGTTTTTACCATGTATGTTGGATTCATATGATGAATACGCCATGATGACACAAACCTTTGAGGTATCAGGACATGTTAGTCTCTTAAGTATAGGAGTTGACTTACTTCATTTTTTATATGCTGTAACATGCTATATACATTCTTGCACATTGCACACACATGCACAAAGGATGTTCACTCATTAAAATACACACACACACGCACACACAGAAACAGACACTCAAGCTAATCATTCTCTCCACTCTGCCTGGCAGATAAATATTAATGAGGATTACTATGTTACTGCAGTACACCCACAGGAAAACAGTCAACTGGAACAGCTCTCTCACTCATTCGTTTTCTCTTTCTAACCTTTCCATGATCTTTTTGTCATTTGTGCACACCCACACACACATATACAGTACACTACTAGAAGCGCCAGCATCTTTAAAGAAATCTTTATCATTTTGCAACAACTTACCCCTTTTTTTCCTTTTCAACCTCTTTTCTATTCTGCTCGCCTTGTCTTTGTAGGGTTCACACACGTGCACACACGCACATGCACACGCACACACACAAAGAATGAATAAACCCCTTCATATGAGTGACTCACAGTGCCTTGGTTCTCATTGAGTCATGTTATCTCTGTCTAACAAAGGGCACAGATTGTGCTGGGATATTTAAGGCACATTTAGGGGTCTCCACATCCTGTTTGGGGAGATGAAATTTAGTGAACTCCTTCCCACTGACTCTCCACACATCCTTTCCTTTTTTTGCCACTCTGTCTGATTTTGTGTGTGTATATATACAGTGATATATATATATATGTAATTACATGATTTCATTGTGAGAAAATAGATGCAAATCTAATTACAAAATCATTCTGAGCTATAATGGCTAGGGGGAGATGCAAATGCACGCGCACACACATACACACGCACACACACACACTGAGGATGTTTTGGCAGATGACAGATGAGTCCACTCTCACCACAGTTACTGCTACTAAACTGCCTCCATAAAGAGAAGCCAGTCAGTAAGAAATGATCAGAGCTCGCTGTTTTCAGTTCTGATCAGTCGGTGATCATCTCTACATTGTTGCATCAAGACCGATTCACTGTGAACTTGTCCACAGCTGTGCTGTGTGTTTGCGGGTTGATTTTGGACTGGGATTAAAAAAAAAAAAAAAAAATCATAGGAGAGATTGATGAAAGAGGAGAGGTGGAGAGGGGAGTGGGAGCAGAGAGTGAACAGTGGGAGTTTGCCTCCCTCCCTCCCTCTCTCCCTTCCTCACTTGCTCAAAAACATTCTTCCTTCTTAACTGCCTTGGGGAGAAAAGGGGGTCCCCTTTCATGCCAAACAGGGTGTGGTGTAAGAGGGGCTTTGAGAAGCCAAGCTCCAGTTATTCCCACCTCTCTGTCTTTTTCTTTCCCTTTTCTCCCATTCTTTGTTTCATTAATTGGATGGACTGACCATACTTCTCTCACCTACAGCTTGGGGGCAGGATAAGATCCTATGAATCAATATTGTAGCAAGGCAGAGAAGAAGCAGGTTTCTACCTCAAATATTTATTTATATGCCATCTCATTTCAAAGCTATTTGAATGAATCTTGCACTTGTATAATGTCTAGAGAATTAAAACAGCCTGGTGAAAACCAGGTGGAGCATTAACATGACCCACAGAATGCTGGACTTCAGCGCTGACCTTCTCTATGATTGGTGCAGACAAGATCTTTAAAGGTAATGAGGATCGATTAGTATTCCTCCGCTTCTCCCAGCTCTCCACTTGCCTGGTGGTAAGATACAGTCATGCTATTGTCTGTTTGCTTTCCTATTCCACCCATGAATGTGTGTTTTAAATTGTGTGTACATGTTTGGGTCTGTCAGATGTGTGTGTGTGTGTGTGTATGTGTGTGTGTGAACTTCTCCTTCCCTGACAGTGATCTACGCCCCCAACTTTACCCTCGCTCCCCTGCAGGGCCCCTGACAACAACATGTTTCCTTGGAGAGTGATTCAACCTCATAAAAACTGAAATGTTTTTTTTTTTTTTTTTTNTTTTGTTGCGTGATTTGAACACCTCCCCCCCACACACACACACATATATGCATGCCACTCTTTCTCATGCCCTCACTTCCCTTTGTCTGTGGTTGTTCTAATTTTCACCAAAAAAGGCTGAACAGTCACCCCGATAGCAGGGTAACAAAGGTGGAGGATAATCCTAATTCAGTCCACCTACAGAAGAAATCTAAACAAAAACATCCAATCTCTTAAACTGTCAACACCAACTCTGCTATCTGTGTAACATACAGCTAATGTTCTGTTAGCCTGAAAGGTATGTTGAAGCCAGGAGACAGAGAGAGAGAGAGAGAGAGAGAGAGAGAGAGAGAGAGAGAGAGAGAGAGATAGCTGGAGGACAAAATGACGAAAAGAAAAGAAAGTGATTCAGAGGGGAAAAGGGATAAATAAAGTTTGTCTCCCCCTCTGTTGTTCTGTGGTTAATGAGGCGTGTTTTGTTCAGATGTGTCATAGCTGTTGACCGTGAACAAAGATGGCTATGTTCTCCCTGTAGATATCACTATTAACTGTGACAGAATCCCACATCCATCAGAAACTACCGACACGTGATGTGAGATGATTAATCTGTATTTGATAAGTGACTGGGGACACGTCTCTGCAATCTGCAAGGTGAAATAAGTCTGCAAGGAGCCATCTTTAACATCCGTTTCCAACAAGTCGTAAAGAACTAATGCATCTCTAGGAAGCATTAGCCTGTGGCGATACACACTAACCTCTTCAACTTCTCTGACCAAGGTTTAAAGGAGCACACCGGTGGTTTTGCATGTTTGAGTTCTTTCAGGATATGAGAAACTAAACTGGTACTAAACTTGCACTAATCCGACAACATTCCAATCTGCTCACAATCAAACAACAACATTCCAATCTGCTCACAATCAAACAACAACATTCCAATCTGCTCACAGATACAGGATTGGTCAATATGTTTTAATGGATGGTTTAAGCCTTCTCATGCAGTTGCATAAGGCTGAGGTTGGATAATTATAGAGTTATCTAACATGACATGTCAGAGCAGGAAAAATCTGCAGCTGTGTATAAAAATTAGAGTATGTAAATGCCTGAGTGAGGACATGTGAAGGTAAAGTCAAACAGTCCTTCACTGAGCCTCAGGCGTAGAACCTGTACATGAGCTTTGTCCACCTGCCATCAAGGAATATTTGGTGACTGAAAGTCTTTTAAAAACATCTTTTGTTGAGTTTTTTGAACATGTACTCTTCTCTGTGGACTGAAAGGTATTTGGAACCACACTCAATCTGGCATTCGGTACCTGACACAGCAACACGGTACACACATCTCCACTCAGTCTTTTCCCACCACAACACGATGAACAGGAGATGATGTGAGTGCATGTAAATCACAAGTAATTACAGCTGGCTGCGCAAGAAATGGGAGGCTGAGGAAGAGAATGCAATCAGGGGAGAGAGACCTCCCTCTGTTCCTGTTTGAGAAAATCTGCTTTTCTCCATTAATTAAGGTGATTTGTCTCAGTGTGCGTATGTATGTGCACAGGTTCCAGCCAATCAACCAGTTGAGAACAGCATGATAATAGCAATTACTTATTTCAAAATGACAGTGAACATTCAATTTCCCCTCAGTGCAGTCAATCAGGTGCCATGATGGCAGCCAGGCTGATTCCAACACACAAGCAGATCAGAGATCACAGCACCAGGTTACTGGGTGCTGTGGAGAGAAGGACACCCAACCTAAAGTCTTTGGATCTTGACAAACACTAGGATATGTATGAACTTTTATTGTCTGAGGCTTCGGTTTTCTCAAATGTCTTTTAATGATTTGATGATAAAAGCAATCTTTTCCTGTGGTGATGTATCCAGGGAATCGGGTTGTGTTTTATCTATTTCTTTGTAGGGTGATATGAAGGCTATAGCAGTTGTTTGTTGTGCTGAGCTATATTGGGAATATATAAGACATCTTAGTATCATGTTGTCTTATTAAAGTGAAAGTTTTTGAAGTCACACTGTAAATTCCAATAGTGTACAGCTTGTGTTTGTATGTGTATCCTCTGTGTACACATTCAATCCAAGGGAGAAATATAAAGAGAAGCAGTTCTCAGAACAACATTTAGATGTCTCACTCAAAGAAGTATGTTAATGGAAACAAAAGGCACACAAAGAGTTGAAAGACTAAAATTTCAAAAGAGATCTAAATGAATTGAATACGATCCGATAAGCACCTCATGATTTTGAGAAAGCAGATGTAAGCTCAGCTCACTCATCACCTACAGACACTCTACTTTACTCTGACTCACTTAATACTAGAGCATTGTCAACATGAAAGGGAACACACACACAAACACACACACACACACACAGCTGCTTGTGGTGTAAACAGCTTTACTGAAAAGCAAAAGAATCACCTGGCAGGTCACAACGTGTCCACACAAATAACAGCTGACACAAACCTTAACTTTGCAACACACATTCCATGTCTAAGCTGGAAACTATTATCTCCAACTCCAGTCCAAGCTACATCATACACCCACCAGACTCACACACACACACACACACACACACACACACACCCAAGCAGAATCTTCTGCTGCCTTACAGGCAAACTGATTTCCTTAGACCAGGCAGGATATAACACAGCACTCGTCTTGCTCGATAAAATGATAACCTACAGTATGTCCAGGTCAGTCCAATTCCACTGACAGCCACTGTGATGGTCACTGTGGAACATGCCTGTAACCTTGAAAATGGAGGATAGTAGTGAATGACAGACTGCATATTTAATGGACAGATTCTGACAGAAAGAGAAACAGAGGGAAGTACTGTCCACTGTAGAGATTAAAAGCTTTGGTCTTTACTTGCCTTCCACCAACTCAAATCTAATGCCGTCCACTGGATTAGCTAAGGACCTTTCTAAATCCCATTTACACACAACAGGACAGAACACATGGTCACAGAGGGAGGACAGCGGAGGGTGGAAGACAGAAAGTGACAACCACAAAGTTAGGGGGAAAGAGAGAGAGAGAGAAATGGAGTGAAGGTTGTTTCTTACCCTCTCCCCGCTGTTCCTCCGTAGAGTTCCTACCGGCAGCTTAAGCATCAGCTTTCGGGTTCTACCAGGAGTCACGGCTCCCTGGACCACCATTGTACGTCCCAGAGTGTGTGTTTCTGTGGGTGTATGAGCATGTGTGTGTGAGTGAGAGGCGGGTGTCCTCGCAATCCCGTCCAGCCTGGCAGTGATTCACGCAAGCTTGCGCGTGGGTGTGTGTGTGTGTATATATGGAAAGATGTGTGTTAGTGTATGTGTGAGTGTAACAGCTCCACACACGTCCTTTTCCTCTCTCTCTCTCTCCCCCTCTCTTTCTGTCACACTGGAGAGCGTGCGCCTTTCTCTCCTTCTTTTTCCTTGCCTGTTAAAACACTCCCCATTCTGTTCAGCTCAGCTATCCTCCACTCTGCTGCTCACGAGGTGAATGAGTGTGTGAGTGTGTGGAGGGGGTGAGCTTTGTTTCGTCTCTCTGCTCCTCCAGCCCTGGCAGCCGGCTTTCTCCCTGCGCTCTGCTTCCTTCTTCCCTCTCTGTTTCTCTCTCTCTCTCTCTCTCTCTCTCTCTCTCTGTTCCCATCCCTCCCTCACTTCCTTCAGTTGGAGGCTTAACCAGGTCACTGGATTAATGTGACGTTACGGCTGTTATTAGCATATGCAGTCTGTCACGTGATCTCACAATAATTGTGTGTATCCGCGCCCCCCCC